>JAXGGA010012661.1:0-37988 GCA_038373865.1 Uloborus plumipes
TTTGGGGAAAAAACTGTACAGTTTTGTCAATATTATAACATGAAAATTATTCTTTGTCATGTCGGAAAATTCCTTTTTTAAAAAAACCTTTTTGCTACTTGATTTCACTGCTGCAATAATTCTTTCTAAGTTTTGATGGTCTTTAGGTTGCCACAAAGCTCACTGTAATTTATATTTCTGTCGCTCATTGTAAAAATTATGTATCTTCATGTTTTTAAAACGCGTATTTGTTTGCTAAATGGAATAACATTTAGTTACATCTTTTAGTATAAAAGCGAAGCGAAGCAAATTTCAAAAGATTGAAATTGATTGATTCAAAAAATCTGGTGACTAATAGTAGCTGAACACATATATTTCTTTCATAATTGAAAAATTGAGAAGGTCTTTTTATAATAAGCAAGTAAAATCATTTACAAGGAGATACACCACTTTTACAACGAACTTTTGTTGAATTGATTGATCACAATAATTTCTGCTCTAAATGAATAGAACACTAACATTACTTCAGAACAGGAAAATATTATAATTCAATCAATTTTCTTATCACTCTATTTCACATTTTTTGTTTTACTTCATTTTTTTCTGAAAATAATATTTCGTTTTGAAAATGCTGCTTCTAGCCAGAATACGGGACTTTAGCCGTCCCGTATCAAGGTTCCCCGGGACGCGGGACAATATTTCAAAAAACGGGACTGTCCCTTGAAATCCGGGACGTCTGGCAACCCTGATTACAATCGAGTAAATTAATGTTTTTATACGTTTATCGCACAAAATTGCAGATTGCTGCTGACGCATGTTCACCCATAAGCTCACATTCTTTGCATTGAAAAAGGTGTTCCTTGTGATGCCAAAACACGTGTATGCAGCAATCTGAAATTTTTGTACGTTGAAAACGTTGAAAATGCTTAATTTATGAATATCATTACCTGAAATGCGAAATTATGTTTTTTGTTGATTTTATTTCTATTGTCTTACATTTTTTTAATATTTTTGGTTCGATCAACATAAAATTTAAGCAGACTCGTAAGCAATGGGACATGGTACGAAAATGAAGTAGCAGCCAATTTTAGGGCCAACTTAGTGATATTTCACCAAAATTATGAAGAGTCTCTCTAAATTTTGTACTTTTAAATTACGTTGATTAAACTAGAAATATTGAAACACAAAATACCTAAAAGAGATATTATTGAAAATCTTTTGTGTTTCTCAAACAATTTATTCCTTTTTTTTTAATGAATTTTTCAATTATATAGTTCAACTATTTTCAAGAAAGAAAATTAATATTAAATACAGTATCCGCAAAGAGAGTCAAAGAGAGTAATATTGTTTAAAAGCAGAAATAAAATGCAAAAGAATGAATTTGAATGTTCTTGTAAAACTTGACTTTAAAACTACTTTTACGGCTGTATCTCCTAATTTCAAGGTACTACATGTTCAAGAAAGTAAAAGTATAATAACAATAATAAACATGGTGTTATTATTATTATTTTGCTATTCACTTGTCAATGTGCAATGTGCATAGCTGAGCAAGGGTATCATTTTTATTTACAATTTGAAATGTATCGTAATTTTGTTAAAGGTACAATTTGTCAAAAAGTGATAATTGAAGGGGAATAATTATATTTTCAGAAACATTAATTCCATGCACTTTTATACTAGTTTATAAGTTGCTAGCATTCTCACTTACGCATGGTTATTTCTGTACCGCAGAACCAGGCGAACGTAAGTCCATTTTCGTAACTTTTCAGCATCAGGCAAAAACGATTGCAGAGTACATGCAAAATATGCGACTCGTGCTCTATAAATGCTGCTAAATAATTGTGATGGAATTTGTTTCATAGAATAACGTCCTTATGGGTCGATGCGGAGTAAGATTCTACATACAATGAAGCAATGAAGTGAAAATGGCCATTTTTGGATTTACGTTGTTCTGGTTCTGAGGTACAGATTTTACAAGCAAATGTTTGAATAACTAACGTTTTATATTCTTTTCAACGCTCAAGTAATGCTATCAAATGTCCCATCTAGTGTACTGGTTGGAGTCTAAGAGCTAGTAACGTTTTTGAATAACAATTTTTTTTTTGTTAGCAGCAAATATATTTTTTTTACAAATGAAGTTCAGTGTGACCACCATCGTGATGTTACAAGAACTGAACACGATGAGCAACATTTTCAATCCGACTTAGTTTGTCCCACCTGTAACGTAACAACATGCCCTTGATGCACAAACACCTTTAAAAAATCTCCCCGACCAAAAGTCACGAGGAAAAAGATTAGCCAACTACGGCGGTTTTCCGCAGGAAATCCACGCCTAATAACTGCAATCAAAGAAACGTTGCCGCTACACATTCTGTACCTGAAGTTCAGTGTGAGGTGCGGCACCACCCTGCATGAATATGTTCGAAAAAAGAAAAAAAAAAAACATCCTCGGTGAAATTTCTTCGTGGCCATCTCTGACGTTCTTTTCTTTAACCCATTAATGCCTGACATTTTTTTTTTTCAAAGATATTTTGTACACTGGTTACAAACAGTGTTTAATGAACAGGAAAAATAATTAAAAAAATATCAGGTAAAAAGCATTTTTTTTATTAAGAAAAGAAAAATCGTCCTTTAAAAGTTACGATAGACCCCAGAGGGTACATACTTTTTTTACTGAAATTTTTTTCTGCCTACTATATAATATTTAAAAAGACATTTTATAAGAAGAAATAAAATCAGCAATGAACATAAACTGGGAAGATGGGAATAACTTTCAAAAACTTAGATTTTTTCTTGAGATTGTGAACTATGTCGTTTTTGATAAAGATCATATTAAAACTGCTACAGAACACACTTTACAATGGTTATGTGCTGTAATCTGTTAATAACGAATTGAAACAATACCAAAGTACTAATTGAACACTATTAATTGGTGGAAATGTTCATTTTTGGGAAACTCAGACCCTTTTTGGACCGTCCCTAAAAAGCGATGCTAGGCATTAATGGGTTAACAAGTACTAAGGTTAAATTAAAAATTTGCGATCTTTACTGGTCATAAAGCATTTTAAATCTGTATAAATTTAATTGTTTTCTAGAGGATATGGCTAACATGGAAAAGGAAAGATAATCCTTACTAGTAAAATTCACTAATCACCATAGCAGAATAAAGAGGGAAAATTTAAAATCTGTAAACAAGTATTTTAATTGTTAACAAATATAGATACTGGTAACAGATAAACATTTTTAATTACTGAGTTTTTTTTCTCGTCCTCCAACAATCACATTTGTTTCCAGTCGTGTAAATTTGAGGCTTAGCTGCATTTGCTAAAAATTGGTAGAATTCATTTAAAGTTCCAAGCACCTTTTATCAGACGCAGATTTTTTCCCTTTCTTTTGGTACTATTGTTTTAAATTTTTAAGGATGTTAACATTTCAAACATCGCGAAAAATGTTTTAAAGGTTTTCAATTAATATCTTTGTTAATTAATGTCATCCAAAGACGCGACCTAGCTAAGAACACCCTCAATCACTTCACCTTTTAAACAAAAATAAAGTTTTCAAAATCGGCCATCCCGCAAAAAATGCACAAGCCTTACATCTTTCTTCCTCCCCAAGGTAAAAAAAAAAGGCATGTGCTTTCTTTTGAGTTAAGTATTATATGCATTTCTAACTGCTCATAACCTATAAGACGGCATTAATTAATAATTATCAGTAATTGTAACACACATGAATATCTCACCTTCATCATTGTTAAATCCTAGAAGTAGACACAACTGTCAGAACACAACTGTTTCTCAGAAGCGAACGATGGAACTGTCTCACATTTCGATCTTTTTATACCCTCATAAGACGAAAATTTAAAAATAAAGCCGCCTGTAAATCACGTAGTCCATAAAGAAAAGTAAGAGTGTAACTTTTGCTCGGGAAGTCTTCTTACAAGTTGACCTCAGGTCGCTCGAGGCGCCATAACTCATGCAATCCGTTTGACTTCGTTTAAATGTCCGAAAGATGGAACTGACGTGATGTTTATATTTTATTTGCGATTCCCATTCTCATCAGAAGGTTTTGCCCTGATTTCTAAAACACGGAGGCTAACTAGATGCTGTACATTTCGGTTAAAATGCAAATAGTTGGCAAGCTTAGTTAAGCAAGAGAAGTGAGTGTGCTTGCGTTGTGCTGAGAGTTTTGGAGAAGAATTTCAATGAGCAAAAATTAGCATAATACCCATGTATGTACATCAACAATATTTCACTTTTCAATTTAATCTAAAAATGATAAAAGATGCCCTTGTTACAATTTAAATTTTTTTAAATTTAGCCTGCACCTTTTCGAGATGTACCTGTTTCGAGATGTATGTGGAATACAAGCCGATAATTAACTATAGTTTGGCACTGACTATAGTTGACAACTGACTATAGTTGGAGGATGTCTTATTTGGCACTTATGTCGTTAGTTTACATGTAAAAGTCTTAAAATTGATTTTTTAAGAAAAAAAAATCAATTCTTACTAACACTAGCATATTTGCTAAGGTCACGCAAGAAACCCACGGGAGCTGTAGGCTCCGTATCTCCCCCCGTATCAAATATCTGTGAAATTAGCAGTTTTACAGTTTATTACTGTAAAACTAGCAATTTTACGGTTTATAACAGTAAAACTAGCAATTTTAGAATATTATTATAAAATTAGCTGCATTATAACTGTAAAAACAGCATTTTATTTTTTGCATTGTAGCATATCTAAAGGCTGCACAAGAAACATAAGGAAGCCGCAGGCTCACCATCTCTGCTCTTTGTTTTCCTTTTTCAGGGTCAGTATTCTAGCTAATGACTTCCGCTTTGCATAAAAGAAGCTGCCGTGACTTTTCTCTCCTTTTTCAAGGGAGGAAGGGCGTAGTGATTATAACGGATGCAACACGCCCAGTGACGCCAAAGAAGGGGGTTACCCCCGGTTGACCCTGAGAGGGAGATGATTTTAGGATGGAGGGACACTGGGATGCAGGGCATCTATCTTGTCATTAGCTTTCTCCCCTTTTTCTTCCAGTGTCTGTCTGATTGCCCAGCACTGTAAAAAATAAATGTTGGTTTTACTGTATAATACAGCTATTTTTCTAGAAATTTTACAGTAATAAACAGTAAAACTGCTAATTTTACTGTTTTAACCTCTGTTTTCAGTATCATACTGTAAAAACAACAGTTTATTTTTGCTGTGAACTGATTCGCAGGTTCTCCATCTTTGCTGTATGTTTTCCTCTCTTTTTCAGGGTCAGTATTCTTGCTAATGACTTCCGGTTTGCATCAAAGAAGCTGCCGTGACTTTTTTTTTTTTCTCTTTTTCAAGGAAGGAAGGGCGTAGTGAGTAAAACGGATGCGACACGTCCATTGACGCCAGAGAAGGGGGTGACGTTAAGAGGGAAAAGATTTTGGGATGGAGGAGGGACACTCGGATGCGGGGCATCTATCTTGTCATTAGCTCCCCGCTTTTTGTTCCAGTGTCTGTCTGACTGCAAAACTTTGATTGAAAAGTTGCGTTGGATGGAGCATTTTCGGCACTCTGGGAGGTTTCATGGGGGACACAATGCGTAATTCCCTTTCACAGTAACGGATTGTAGGGGTAGCGGGGGGGGGGGGGGAGCATGCCCCATCCCCCCCAAGCTCAATGGTGCTAATTCCCCCCCCAAAATGTTTCACAACTCTCTTGTGCTTTTTATTTTTACCCCTCTATTTTTTTGTTTATTTTTTAAATATCATTTATTTACTTTTTAAATATTATTTATTTATTTTTTGAATATAATTTTTTTATTAAATGATTTATTTATTTATTTTTTAAATATTATTATCATTTTTTTAAAATTATAGCTATTATTTTTTTCCACATTAATTTTTTAAAAGTACTAATTATGCGCAGAATAGAATCGTTTTTTTCCTTCCAGACATTCCAAGCACATTCACACACACAAAAAAATAAATAATAAAAAAAGAAATGATTTGAATTAAAGAAATAAATTAATGAATGATTTAAGTTAAAAAATAAATTAATAAATAATTTACATTATAACAAATCAGTAAATAATTTAATTTTAAAAATAAAGTAATAAATAATTTAAATAAATAAATTAGTTAAAAAAATCCCCCCCAAAAATTTTGATGGCGCAACTTGCGCCATAATCCCCCCTTGTGGGCACCCCTGGCGGTGGGGGGGGGGGAGAATGCCCCATCCAAAGGGATAAAAGTAATTTAACCCCTCATTCCGTTAGATAGTTTTAGATTTGTTTCTTGTGAACATTTTAAACTATTTCTTTTAAAAAAGACACTTACACAGCCTGTGTGGAATAAAATCATTTTGGTTTGCTATGGGAGCAAAATTGCATTTGGCGGTCAGAGTAAAAGAATGCATGTAACCCACGAGTTTCGAATTCATAAGTCTGTATATTTTCGCGATTGGCTCATTAAATCTTCTTTGATCGAAAAAAAAAGGTTATTCTGCTTTAAGAACCCTCCCCCTCTTTTTTTAATCATAATGAGATTGTTTTAAGTACAGTGAACTCTCACTTATGCGCCTGCCCTAGGGACCAACAGAAAAAGGCGCATAAGTGAGAGAGACGTATAAGTGAACAAGCCTATTTAAAGGTCTAAAACGCAACATAGGTGGTAATGAGAGAGATGAATAAGAATGTTTCTATAGACAAGGGGCATATTACTACGGTTTGGCAATTACTGTAACGTAACTTCAATGATAATGAGAAAACAAAATTGTAGCATACCTAATTACAAAATGTTCCCTTTAAACCGATCCATAATTGACAATTGTCAATCTCTGAATTCTAGTTTATGCGGAAAAAATCCCTTCCGTGAACAAGAAAAGCGTAAGATTTAAGAGGAAAGTGATGAAAAATGCCTATTTTTTAAAGAAAATAAAGTGTATTTTTGACATTTTACGGAAAATTCAGCGCATAAGTGAAATATTTATCTTTCGAGCGACGCATAAATGAATGATGCTGTTATTATTTTGCTATGTAATGTGCTGGGACCATTTAAAATCGTCGTATAAGTGAAAACGTCGCATAAATGAGGAGGTGTAGAAGTGAGAGTTCACTGTAATACCGTGCTTCATTATAGTATTTTGGTGAAATTATGTAAGGTTTAAACCTTAAAATAAAATTTCTTTTGAATCAACAATTATGTGTGTGTGTGTTGGGGGGCGGGGGTGTACTTTTTACTTTTCCGTGTCCCTCCCAAAAACTATTTTTGTATAGGCCTCTGCCTTTTCTGTTTAATAAGCCGGTTTGGAATGCGGCACATTCGGTTGCATTAAGTTTGGTTTTTGACATTCAATACTCCTTGAATGCTCGAGCACTGGGAGTCTTTGAGTTAAATTATTTCAATGCATTGTCGTTCCTAATCAAAGTTATATTTTTAAGAGATAAGGATTTAAAAAAAATCTACATCGAATCTGTGCTCCGACGGAGAACAACTTTTTCACCAGAACGAAAAGAAAATTCTTGTAAAGGAGAAACTGACTTCTGAGATATGTTTTACAAAGAAAAAAAAAAAACAATGGGGGAGGGGGGAGGGGAAGCAATCGTTTTTTTCTCCTCAGATATTAAATTGGCAACAAAAGAGAAATTGATTACGCAGTTTCTATCCAATACAATCAAAACGTTTCATTTGTCATCTAAAGGAAAGATCGGCAAATGGATTTTATTTTTAATACATAAATGCTTTAATAAGGTGATATTTTCTCTAGTCTTTTTGAAAAAAATATTTACATTAATCTATTCCAATTAGCTAATACACAACCTAAGTCCAGCATAGCTATAATAGGGGGCTAAAAATATTACTGAGAACGTTTAAAAAACGTTGAAACAACGAGAAGTGTGTCCAGTACATTACAACAATTGATTTAACAACTCCCTAATGAACTATATTAAAGATTTTTAACTTCTCCCGAACTGGAAGTCAAGCACTCCAAAGTAATTTACTTCTTGTTTCACATCAACAATAGTTTAAGTCCGGAATAATTGTTTCAGTAGAGACCTGTATTTATGCATTTGTTCGTAATATTTAAGTTGAAAGATGAAAGGCTGTTGTTTTTACAATATAATACTGGCAGCAGAGGTTCCAGTTTAAAACTGTAAAAGCACAGTAATAAGCTGCAAAACTAGCTATTTTGAAGTTTATCACTGTAAAACTAGCAGTTTTACAGTTTGTTACTGTAAAATTAGCAATAGTACCATAAAATTAGCTGCATTATACTGTAAAAACAACAGTATGATACTGGCATCAGAGGTTCCAGTTTAAAACTGTAAAATGCACACTGCACAGTAATAAACTGTGAAACTCGTAATTTTTCAGTTCATTACCTTGAACTAGCAATTTTATAGTCTACTACTGTAAAATTAGCAATTTTACAGTTTATTACTGGAAAGTTAGCTGTATTATACTGTAAATACAACATCTATTTTTTTTACAGTTTATTGACGAAGTCAGCCTTTTGACAGCTTAATGATAATAACCGTTTTGCGAGAATCACAATTACCACCCACATTGTTTCGCGAATTCACAAAAAAAAAATAAATAAAATAAATAAATAAATAAAGACTTCTGATGATAACAGGAAGTTATATCAAATACATATACTAATTCGATAACATTTCAACAACAATATCATTATGGGAAACAAAACTTGAGGAAGCTTGGAAACAAAAACCACGGTTTAGGTTTTTTTTTTTTTACCCGATAGCTCCTACAAGAAACTACCGATCATTCAGAACTAGTCGACGCTCAATATAACGACCGTCTCCGTCCTACAGAAACCGGTCTTTATAACGAGTGGTCGCTATAAGAGGTAGAACATAGAGTATATTGGGATACAGTTGGGATTTTTCTCACCGGTCGTTATATTAGGATGGTCTTTATAACGTGTGGGCGTTATAACGAGCGTCGACTGTAGCAATTTTGCAGTTTACTACTATAAAATAAGCAATTTTACAGTTTACCAATGTAAAATAAGCATTTTTTTAATTCATTACTTTTAAATTAGCTGTATTATACTGTAAAAACGACATCTTTTTGTTTTTTACAACGCAGGAAGGGCACCTGTTTTTATACATTTGTTCGTGATATTTAAGTTGAAAGATGAAAAGGGGGATCTTGTGTATGGTACTTCTATTGACAAAAGCAGCGTGTTGACAGCTTAATGATAATAACCGTTTTTCTAGAATCACAATTACCATCCCCATTGTTGAACGAATTTATAAATACGTGGGTAATAAATGGTATGAGAATGAAACGAATTTATAAATAAATGGTATGACAATGAAACGAATTTATATCAAATACATATACTAATTTGATAACATTTCAACAACATCATTATGAGGAACAAAACTCGAGGAAGCTTGAAAACAAAAATCACAGAATCGGTTTTTGTTTTGTCTGATAGCTCGTGCAAGAAACTAACGATCACATTCAGAAAATAAAGTCAATTTCCCTCGGGATTATGTCCAGAAGTATACTTTTAAGTCATGATCATTTTATCTATTATGTTTTCATGACGTAAAAACTAACAATTCGTTTGTTATCCTGGCGTTATGTTTGGAGCAACTGTGTAAACAAAGTGAGGATTGTATTAACGAGCGTCATAAGTAATCAACAGTGTTTGTGGTAGAGTCGAATATACATGTAAGTACTTTTTGCAACAGCATCGCTGTTATAAATAGATTCTCATCAGAAGCTGCAACTTTAAACTCTGTGTAACTTATTTCAAGTTTTAACTCTGTATATTAACAGGCTGTTTGAATTTTGACCCTTCTTTTCGCCATGAAGTGCTTGAATATGATGGATCTACGGAATCTGTCAGCTGTAGCATGGATGTTATTTTTATTTGTATTTCCTGCTCAAAGCAAGCCTCATACAGGTTCTGCCGAGTCACCGAGTGGATTAGATTATCCGTTAATCCCAAGAGAGCAAGGAGGTTATCCTGTGGAACAGCACGAGTATCCATTAGTTGTTGACCATTATCCAATAGTGCCTTATCCAGTGCAGAATGTGTATCCGGTTGCAGAGGGTGGATATCCGTTGGAACACAGTATTTACCCAGAGGAAACTGTGCACACCAAGACTGTTAAGACTGTGCAGACTGGAAACCGGAAGACTGTTGTGGAGAAAGAAACGTCAAGAACTGAACCAGTCAGCGCTCATGAAGAAGTGAGAACTATTCGGCATCCTTATTAGAACTGTATAAGAACAATTCGGATACAGTTCTACTTCGGTGCAACAGCATCCGTTCTTTTATTCCGTTTTCTCATTAATCATGTAATTTATTTCCTGAAGATAAGTCCTCTTCTTTTTGTAGTGTGCTCTAAACGGTTATTGACTCTTTATTGTGTCTCATCTACAGCAGGTTTTGTTTTTATTTTAAACTTCATTTATTTGGTTTATTCATTTGTTATGCATGTTGCAAAGCATAAAAAGGTTTGCAAATACTTTCCTTTGATTTTCAATCTTTCTCATGTCAATTTTAAAATTATCCATTAACCCATTAATTCCTAGCGTCCCTTTTTAGGGACGGTCCAAAAAAGGGTCTGAATTTCCCTAAAATGAGCATTTCAACCAAATAATAGTGTTCAATTAGTACCTTGGTATTGTTTCGATTCGTTATTAACAGATTGCAACACATAACCATTGTAAAGTGCGTTCTGTAGCAGTTTTAATATGACCTTTATCAAAAATGACATCGTTCACAATCTCAAAAAAAAAAAGCTAAGTTTTCAAAGTTATTCCCAACCTCTCAGTTTATGTTGATTGCTGATTTTTTTTCTTCTTATAAAATGTCTATTTAAATATTATATCGTAGGCAGAAAACATTTTTAGTAAAAAAAGTACATACCATATGGGGTCTATCGTAACTTTTGAGGGACGATTTTTCTTTCCTTAATAAAAAGATTATTTTTACATAATATTTTTTTTATTATTTTTCCCGTTCATTAAACACTGTTTCAGGCATTAATGGGTGAAACACGATTCAAAAAATTAAGTTTTAACAGCACGTAAGCAGTAGGGTGGAGCGAAAAAAAATTAATTTTTGGTTTTCGTAAACGGGTAATTTTCATTAACTGTGAATGAGGCTAAGTAGCAATTCTGCAAAATATTTCACTTTTGCGACATTATCTTTAGTCTGCGCATTTAGCTTAAAGTTTTGAAATTTTTGAATTTCTTTAGATTTTTCAATTTTTTTTTTAAATATTGCGAATGAAAAAAATAGTGACTGGTGGTTATTAAATTAAAGAAAAAGGTCTGAAATATACAAATTTTTTAAACAATTTTAAATTGTGATTTCAGTCCACGCGCTACTCTCAAAGTTCATCAAATTTCCAGAAATTTCTGATATTTTCAACATTTTTTAACTGTCTCCAAAACTTTTTTTATTCATTTCGTAAAAACTTTGAACTGTGCAAATCTTCGCTAACTCATGTCCAACTATCCAGGACTCACCACGAGGAGGTGACCGCACTTCGGGTCCTGCCCGTGACCCTTTCCTTCCAATCAATGCGAGCACACAGTTGCATTTCTTAGATAGGTCTTTACCAGTTAAATTGTTTCTTTGTGTCGAAATTTGATTATTTCTGTCAGATATCCTCGTTTTTAACACCTTTCTATTTTACTGTGATCTTATACTAATTTTGAAGAGTTTGTGACCTCTTTGACAGCTCTTTAAACTGATCGAGTCTGTAATGGACAGCTGAAAAGAGCTCATTCAGAAATCATATTTAAATTCTCAACTTCCAGTAATATTTGTAAATATTGTGCTGGAAAATTACGTGTAATTAGGTGCCTTTGTAACTTTTACATCATGCCAAGAAATCATATCGATGTATTCTGATACTCAAAAATCTATTTTTGGGATCGAAAGCGTTCTCACTTGTTTGCTTGTTTGTTTTCTAGATTGAGCGTTTATAATACGTTTTAGAAGCAGTATCTTTATATACTCTATCTTATGAACCAACATTGAGGTTCATTTGATAACAGCATATTTATAGGGTGCAAAGAATACGTTATTTTGAATGGATATGAATACAGTTTTTTGTTTTTCCCCGGAGACATAAGTGTAAATCTTTATAATATCCCACAAATTCATATTAGCTCCATTAGTAACGCCTGAATTGTACTTCATTCTAAAAGAGCAAGGAATTTTTTCTTACGGCGAAAGTTACGAACTCTTTGAAAAACTAGATTCTAAAGATTATGTTTGCTGTACTCAACCATCTGGCTTGGGAAAGCTTTCCCGGACTTGTTGTCTAATTCTTGGAAAAGCTTTCCTGGACTTCTGTTTTCTAATTCTTGGGATATTTTCCCAGTTAAAAATGTTTTGAACATACTAGGAAGATACTGTAGCTCAGTGCTTAATTTACTTTTATGGTCATCATTGATCTGATCAATGACGAACTCTATAGGTTGAGCAGATTTGAAAGTATAACATGTTGTTTAGCTTCGAACATCAGACCCAACAAATCATTTCGGTCCAGTAGTAGATCCATCTATCTAGCTTTTCCAAAAAAAAAAAAAAAAGATGCCTCAACGGAAGTTCATTCAAATGTTATTGACAAATGACCCATTACAGATGTCTACCAAGTTTTTTTTTTCCAGTTTCCGTATTACACCTTTGTATTTTCCTGTGTTTGTAGTGCATCTATCAAAACCAATGCAAACAATTTCCGACGCAGAGAAACACTTTTACTGTTCCTGACTTGTCTAAGGAATATAATTGTGTGCACTCATTGGTTGGAAGGAAGGAAAGCGCGGGTAGGACTCGAAGTTTAGCCATTTCCCCGTGGTGACTCCTGGGTAATTCTACATAAGCAAGCGAAAAGTTGCGCTGTTCAAAGTAATAACAATTCAATTGAGAAAATGTTTTAATGACACTTTAAGCTGTTTTTGAGCAGAAATACTAAGTTAAAAAATGCTGAAAATGTCAGAAATTTCGGGAAATTTAATGAATTTCGCGCGTAGTGCTTGGACTGATATCACAATCTGAAATTGTTCAAAAAAATTTTTTGTATATTTCAGACCTTTCTCTTTCATTTAATAAACACCAGTCACTATTTTTTTCATTTGCCATGTTTTTAAAAAACTGTGAGAAATCTAAAAAAATTCAAAAATTTCAAAACTTTAAGCTAAATACGCAGACTAAGGATGATGTCGCAAAAATGAAATGTTTTACAGAATTTCTATTTAGCCTTATTCGCAGTAAATAAAAGGTACCCGTTTACAAAAATCCAAAAATTCATTTTTTTCACTCCATTCTAGTAAGCAATACTATTGTTGGGGAAAATATTTTGGGGGAACTCAACTTTGGGTTTGGGCACCAAGAGGTCATTTAGTTTTTTCCCTCAAAACAAGGTATTTACCAATTTTTGGCATTTACACATGCATATATATATATATATATATATATATATATATATATATATATATATATACACGTTTTAAAAAGTGGATTTTTTATAAATATACGACGACAAACAAAAACAGAAATGATCACTTAAAAGAGAATAACTGATGATATTTTTAAAGGTACGTAAGGTACTTTAGTTTGAGTATATTTGAGGCTGATTTTAAATAAGAATAAAACTCTTGTCAGGTTTTCATAAAACTTATTTTTGAAGTAAACTTGCCTAAAGAACCTTATTTTACTACTGTGCTTTTTTCTAGCCCAAAAATTTTTCATAAACAAAAATTTTCTTGGGCCGAGCAAACACAAAATACGAGGGTTGTTTTTCTTTCAACCTCCGTTTGGCTACAAAAAATAAACGGATTCAAATAAGAAAAATATTTTACTATCAAAAGTAAGGTATAATCTTCTAGAATTCTCTACATAATCACCTTGACGATTGAAGCATTTGTTATGTCTGTGAACAAGCTTTATAATAGTCTCCTCGTAGAATGTTGCCGCCAATGATTGGAAGTGAGTTGTGACGGTGTCTTTGGATTCCACGCCACTTTGGAAGCCCGATGCCTTTCCAGACCCTAAGCAGGGGTCTTCCCAAGCATGGTTGATGATGGTCATTGCCATGCCTGTAATCATAGCGCTCGTATAACCCAACGGTTCCTCCAGCAATTTCATGAGTTCAATGGGACATTTTTGAACACCCACCATAAAGTTCCGACCGAGCACCAAGTGACTTATATGCGTTCCCTGAACTGAAGCAGAGACTTGGAGACCCCTGCTTGGGGTCTGGAAAGGTATCGGGCTTCCAAAGTGGCGTGGAATCCAAAGACACCGTCACAACTCACTTCCAATCATTGGCGGCAACATTCTACGAGGAGACTATTATAAAGCTTGTTCACAGATATAACAAATGCTTCAATCGTCAAGGTGATTATGTAGAGAATTGTACCTTACTTTTGATAATACAATATTTTTTTCATTTGAATCCGTTTATTTTTTATAGTCGAATGGAGGTTGAAAATAAACGACCCTCGTATATTAATAGTTTTGCATGATTTAATTGATCGGTTTGGTATAAAATTATTTATTAAAGTCTACCCAATTAATTTTGGTTGAAGAATTCAGTGTTCCGTTCGGTCATTTCAGAAACGGGACATGTCAGTATGTGCGAAAACAACGGGACAGGATACCTGAAAACCATCCTATCCCGTTAAAAATGGGACGCATCGTCACCTTAGGTTTGGGGTAAATCCCCAAGAAAAAGGTTGTTTAAAGCTAAAATAGTACATTTGCATTCATTCTGGAAGAAAAAACCGAATATTTCGGAGAACTACGGTCACTCTCGTTCCCCCTCAACTTTGGTGCGTACACTGTAAAAAACGAATGTTGTTTTTTCAGTATTCTATAGCTAATAATATAGTAATAAACTGTAAAAATTACTAATTTTACGGTAATAAACTGTCAAATTGCACATTTTGCAGTACTAAACTGTAAACTTGCTAATTTTACAGTGATAAACTGTAAAATTTCTAACTTTACAGTTTATTACCATGCATTTTACAGTTTTAAATGGGAACCTTGGCTGCCAGTCTTATATTGTAAAAATAACAGTTCATTTTTTGCAGTGTAAGCGAACATTCAACATTGGGAGTAATCGAAAAAAGCTCTTTTGTATCGTGATCACGATATCGTGTCTGTACAGATATAGAATCAATAGAATGTTATCCCTAGAGAGAAGAAAAAATGTACTTGACAAAGTTACTCTTAAAAGTGAGTAATGGCTTTTCAGCAGTTGAACGATTTAAGTTGTACACTGCAAAAATAAGCTCTTGTTTTAACAGTATAATACTAGCAGAAGTTCCAGTTTAAAACAGTAAAATGCATAGTAATAAACTGTAAACATTGCTCTTTTTACAGCAATAAACTGTAAAATTGCTCATTTGTACAGTAATAAACTAAAATTGCTCGTTTGTACAGTAATAAACTGTAAAATTGCTCATTTGTACAGTAATAAACTGTAAAATTGCTAATATAACAGTTTACTGTGCATATTACAGTTTTAAATTGGAACCTCTATACTGCCAGTATTATACTGTAAAAACAACAATTTATTTTTGCCGTGTATATGTATGTTGTAAAGTATAAAAATGTTTCCGAATGCTATTGCTTTTTATGCGACTTCTAAAAATCACCATTAAAAATGCTTTTAAATATAAAGAGTGGGTGGAAGTAAAAAACCTTTTCCCTGTCATGGCATCAGGTCTATGTAGAATCAACTAATTGAAATGATTTGAGATAAAAGAATTCTGCACGAAAAAGTTACTTTTAGTAATTACACAGGAAGTTATTTTTAGCAGCTGAGCCCCCGATGCAGTTGTTCTCAACCAGTGGTTGGAAAAACTACATTTTTTTTTGTAGCGAACTACAACTACAACTATTTTGTAAAAAAAGTAGTTAACTACAACTACAACTACTTTTTCCCAAATATAGCGACTACAAACTACTTTCGAATTGTAGTCGCTACTTCGCTACTTTTAAAAAAATAATTAAATAAAAAGCATACATCGTTTGAGGATTGACAGAAAAAAATTCGAAAAATAGTTTACATTAAAAAATTAACTCATTTGAATATAGAATAGAACTAGGAATTGCTTTTGAACTTATTTGTTACTTTTCCTTTTTGTTCCTTTTTGTTTTTTTTTTGCTAAAATTTGTCCTTTTTAGATTTTTTGAAACAATTTTTACGAATATTCGCAGCAAGAAAGGATTCAAAAGTTGGAAGATTGAAAGAATTCAACCTTCATTTTTTTTTCTTGCCAGGGAATATTTAGGAACACGAAAATTATTTGAAGGAATATAAAAATTATGATGTCAAATAAACCAATGACATTAAACAGATAGAATCTATTTTGTCAAAATGATGTATTTAAGATCCAGCTCACATTTTTATGGTTCTTATTTTTCATTGCGACCGTTGCCGTACTCGTGCAGGATTTGCACTAGTCAGAGTCAACTAAACCTTGTTTTTTTCCTCCGTTCTCCTTTTTTTTAATTTTTTTTTTCATTTATTTCTTTATTAAAAAAAATAAATAAATAAAAGTAGTTTCCAGAAATCGCTACTAACTATTATTTTTTTGTATCGCACTACACACTACTCTACTTTTTTAAAAAAGTAGTGCACTACACTACAAACTACTAAAAAATGTAGCTACTACAGTAGTTTCGCTACTTGTAGCGTGCTACTACCGACCACTGTTTTCAACTCAACGTCATTATTTGTTCGGTACAGCGGGAGCAAACAAACAACAACAAAAATAGGTTAAATTCTCATTCCGGAAAACACTTGAAATGTTTCTTTAAAATGCATTGAAAATTGTTACTCCCTGTGTTTTTGTTTTTTTTTTTTTTTAATTAGCAGACTTTTCGCAAAAAAGTTGTGGCAACAGCTATAAAAATAATTTGTTTTTCTCGTGTTCTATTTCAATGTATGTGTTGCTGTGCTGTATTTTTAAATTCACTCCTAGCTCAGAGAGAAAATTTCCTTCAGCTTTTGTGTATTTTTTTCCTTCTTTTCATCTTTTCTTTTCTGTAGCAATTAATGTGAATTACACCATATAGACTATTAAATAGAACGATTTTATTTTTCGTGATGAATGGATGCAATCAGCTCTTAGCGAAGTCAGTACTTTTTTCATTTCTATAAATGAATACTACTTTGTTCGATCATTTTCAATACTTATTCTATTATTTTTATAAACTAAATTTCATTTTTCTCTTAAATCCACTTTATTGTTGTTGCTTGCTTTGTGGCTTTTAAGCAAGCAACACACTTTTGCGTGCGGTTAGAAGCAACATTTTTGCAAAAAAAAAAAAAATGGTATACGTTTATATTATGAATGCAGGTTTTCAGGTTTGTTAAGTCGGAGAAATGTGGGGCAAAATGAAATGGTAAATTATTTTCACATTTTAATGGGTTTCAGCACGACCTATCGAGAAATATATGAATACAGGCCCGTCATTACGGGGGGGTCAGGGGGGAGGGTCAATTGCCACCCCTAACTTCGAGAAATCAATGTACACTGCTCGACATTGAAAATGCAACACCAAGAAGGAGTGGTCAGAAATTGATGAAATTTGGTAAGAAGACAGAGACAGCATGGAACAATAAGTGATATTTATTTCAAAAGAAATAAGCAAAATTTAGAGCGAGGACGGCGTCGGCTCAGTAAGAAGTAGGACCACCGCGGACAGCGATGCACGAAGAAACACGTCTAGGCATGGAGTCAATAAGCCTGCGGATGGTGTCCTGAGGGATGGCACTCCATTCCCTTTCAACCATTTGCCACAGTTCGTCCTCTGAACGAGGCAGTGGCAGGTTCTGCAAACGGCGTCCAATCACGTCCCACACATGTTCGATTGGTGACAAGTCAGGAGAGTATGGTGGCCAGGAAAGCATCTGTACACCTCGTAGAGCATGTTGGCTGATTCGAGCACTGTGAGGCCGGGCGTTATCCTGTTGAAAAATTGCATTTGGCAGACCCTGAAGGTAGGGGATTGCCACCGGCCGCAGTACATTGTCTACATATCGTTGGAACATAGTGCCCCGTATACGAACTAGAGGTGATACGGAATTGTATGCAATAGCGCCTCAAACCATTATGCCACGTTGTCACGCTGTGGGGCGGTCCACAGTTACTGCCGGATTCGATCTTTGTCCACGTCGACGCCACACACGTATGCGATGACTATCACTGGACAAACAGAAGCGGGATTCATCTGAGAACACTACGGTTTGCCATTCTGCCATCCACCTCGCTCTGGTCCGGCACCATTCCAAACGTTGCAGTTTGTGCTGTGAGGCCAATGGCAGTCTTCTTAGCGGGCGCCGTGATTGCAGGCCACGTGCAACCAGTCGACGGGAAATGGTTCTGGTCGACACAGGAATATCCAGGGTACCTTGCACGTGCTGCAGAATCGACGTACAAGTGACTTGCGGGTCCGCCACAGCTTGTCGATGAATCCGTCGATCCAAGCGGTCTGACGTCACTCTGGCTGCACCTGCACCCCTCAATGTGGCTACATTTCCTCTTTCCAACCATCTCCGACACAGCCGATGCACAGTGCTTGCATCCATGTGGGTATCAGCTGCAATTTGACGTATGGACCAACCTCCCCTTCTCAGTCCGATCACCATACCCCTTGTAAAGTCGTCTATATGCTGGAAGTGTCTTCGTTGAGGACGGCGTGGCATTGCCTCCTATCACACGTATCCCTCGAGACAAAAACCAAATTTCTCCAATAATTAGTCTGGCAGAAAAACCAACATGAACATAGCCCACTTTTCAACGTCATTCTCTTATATCTTACTTCACGTGCGTCGGAGAGCTGCGCATTTCATATCATTTGCATAACTCAGTGACGTGCGTCTACGGTAAAATTTGCATGAATTTCTGACCACTCCTTCTTGGTGTTGCATTTTCAATGTCGAGCAGTGTATTTACATATAAGTGGGCGTGGTTTTTAAATTGCATTGTGTTTGGACCCTTTCCCCTCCCCTGGAAAAACTTGAAATGACATCCCTGCTGCAAAGGAAGAGCGCGATATATCCGAATGAGTGACATAACGAGGAGCGTTATCGAGGATTTACTGCATATAGTATAACCTCGGTAATTTGACACTCCAAGGGACCATGAAAATATGTCGAGTTAAACGGACGGCAAGTTACTGAGGTTCCATAATTTCAACTATTGTAGTGTTTTCTGTATTGCTTATTTACTAGTGCTTACCACCAACGTTAGTAAAAACAATTTCAGTAAATTATTTTTCCTTTTTTTCTTAGTTTCTCTTTTTGTTTTCTTTTGTTTAAAAACAACATAAAAACAACATAAAAAATGACTAGGAAAGTTTTGAATTCCTTATTAGGAATAAATCCATAATTTTAAAAAGAGGTAAGAGTTCCTTGTCAAAGATAAAAGTCCTGCTCACACTTGCTTGAGCAACATCTGAAGTGCTGGTAATGCATTTTTTCTCTTCTGGACTGTTCTGGGTACATCTTCCAACCCCTTCCTAGCTCTGGGGCTATAAAAACAGCACAAAGTGTGGTGAGTGGATGTCTCCTCTGGGTACTAATGGGAATTCTCAAAAAGAGCTTTTTCTGGAAAACAATGAGTTGACTGACCCTTGCACAGCACAGTTCTCAGAAAAGGGTGAAAAAATACTAGTAGCAATAAGTGGACTAAAAGAGCAAGTGGATGTTGACTTTTACATTGTAAAAAAATGATGCTGTTTTTACGTTATAATACAACTAATTTTAAAGAAACAAATTGTAAAAATTGCCTATTTTACAGTCATAAACTATAAAATTTCCCGTTTTACACAAATAAACTATAAAATTGCTAATTTTACAGTAATTAATTGTAAAATTGCTGATTTTACAGTTTATTACTGTGCATTTGACAGTTTTGAATTGGAACCTCACCAAGTAGCATCAACTCATCGGATTTTGCTCGGATGATCATCGAACTCCTCGTAAACTGATCCCGTAACGCACGAGGACATCGTTCCGATCAGTATCCGAGCGCGGTTTTCGATGAGCTACTTTTCATCGGAAAGCGATATCCTCCCGATCAACTTTCTCGATGAAAATAAGCCGAGCATCCAAAATTTATCCTAAATTCATCGGCACGAGACTGCACTGCTCGTAAATTGCTCCAAATCTCATCGTATTTCGAGCAAAACTCATCGGATTTTGCTGCTCGGATTCTGTTTGGCAGATGAGACATATTGCAGCAATTCCCGATGAGAACTCATCGAATCCGATCATCGGCCGATGAGAATTTCATCGGGTTCCGATGAATGGCCGATTATCGGCCGATGAGATTATGCTGCTAGGGTGTGCTGCCAGAATTATATTGTAAAAGCAACACTTTATTTTTTGCAGAAAAGAGGTGCCTGTAAATGCGTGTCAAGTTAGAGAGGTTTGCGCCCATTGAAATAAACATTGGACGAACCTTTGAAACAATAAATGTCGACTCTCTGCGGTTGTCGAGTTCTTCGCATGTCGAGTTACTGAAGTTGAACCGTATATTTAAATCATAAAGAATGGTTTTTTTTTCTGCTCAAGTGTTGTCGTCAATACACAAAAGAATTTCTGAAATATTCAGGTTTTTCCACTAGTAGTTAAAAAAAGAAAATAAAAAGTAATCAGCAGCAACAACCTCTAGTTAAGCGTTGGAGTGAGGAAAAATTGTAAGAATGCAGGGTGGGGGTGGCCAGCAGATTCCCCCCCCTTTCCCCCGTCCTAAAATTACCAAAGATAGTCAACAAAAAAGAGGGGGAAGAGAGCTATTAGGTCTTCAATTTCGAGAAATTGCAGAGTGAGAGCCCCAAAGTCATAGCTATGCCTGAATTTTTATTTTCGTAATAACCCCCGCCGAAATCGGGAGATGAATCCGCCCTTGGTGGGAGGCGAATGAGTTCGAAAAAATATTTCTGCAAGATAATTGCAGAGGAGGAAGGTATTCAGTTTTCGTTTCTTTCTAGGCTCGAGTTTTTTGATTGCAGCTTGCGTAATAGCCTGCAGAGGTTGCACTCTATTGTTATGGAAGTTAGAATGGCTATTTCTCCTCCGGCATAAAACTTTTTTTGCTTTGTTACGTTCGGATAAAGGCAAATACTTCATTTTTCTGGTTGGATGAAAAAGTTTTTAATGACTAAATGACTAAAAAGAGACAACGTGTCTAATAGTTCAAATAAAAGCATTTAAAAGGAGTTGAAAACTTAGCAAACAGCTGTTCTGAGGCTATCAACTACACTACAAAACATAAACTTTATATTTTACAGTATAATACTACAAGCAAAGGTTCCAGTTTAAAACTGTAAAATGCACAGTAATAAACTGAAATTAGCAATCTTACACTTTATTACTGTAAAATCAGCAATTTTAGTTTATTACTGTAAAATTAGCAATTTTTACAGTTTGTTACTATAAAATTAGATGTATTATATTGCAAAAGCAACATCTGTTTTTTACAGTGCATTGACAAAGGCAAATTAAACTAAATATCATAACTATATTGATCAATACCGAGTTCAGAAATCGCTAACTTTATTTTTTTACAATTTATTAATTATTAAAAATTATAACACTGCATATGGATTTCACAATTATCTTTTAAAAACACTTTTTTTTTGTCGTGTGCCAGCCAGGCTGGCAGTTTGGGGTGCGCTGCTTCACTTTTCCAACTGTACCGTAATTTGGTGTGAAGTCCGACTTCCACAGTACACGCATGCCATAGGGACCCGTTTATAGGGTAGGCAACCTTTCACAACAACACATTCACTCAAAGAAAGGACAGCAGAGAGAAAGCACATCCATGACCAAGCCGGGACTCGAACCCGGGACCACACCATCCGTGGCAGACTGTTCTGACCACTAGACAAAGTGGCCGGCTTAAAAACACTTGGAAAACCAAAATAAGCAACACTTATTTTAATCAATTTCAAAGACCCCCCCCCCCTTTGCATTGTTAGGAAAAATCCTTTGATAAACAGAGATTTTTTTAACAGCGGCCTAATGCAAGGTTGGAAAGTGAAGAAGTTAGATAAACAATCACCTGAAGTAGCCTGTGTGATAATTGCACCATATTCATTCAACTGTTACCATAACGGCACATGTGTAACCTATTTCTGTGTCATTATATGCCGGATTTTTAGTGTGAGATAGTAATTACTAATTTTAGTGCTTATCAATATTTTTTTCTATCTATTCCAGTCATTGAACTTGAAAGTACTTGAAGAAAGTATCTCTGCTTAAAAATCAGTTATCTAAAAATACACTACAAGAAATAAATGTTGTTTTTACAGTATAATACATCTAATCTTACTACTATTATATATGCGAAAGTTTGCATGGATGGATGGATGGATGGATGGATGGATGGATGTATGAATGGATGGATGTATGGATGTAAGGCCCCTATATATACGAGCCGGCTCATCAAGATTAAGTTTCACCACTTTGGATCCAGCTCGTGTTTGTGTGATTGAGTGGTTGTCTTTTCTGGCCAGTAATCGCGTTTTGGTAATTTTTCACTACGAGCAATTATTAGCGGTACGTGGATTTGGCAAATCCTTAGCAATGTGCCAAAGCTTTTTTCTGGTAACCCTACTCCGCAACAATGAAAATGTGAAAGTAAAAGTTAAGGAATTGGATCCAAAGTGGTGAAACTTAATCTTGATGCGTCGGCCTGTTTATATAGCGGCTCTATATGGATGTATGGATGGATGGATGTATGTTTGTTCCTCTTTCACGCAAAAACTACTGAATGGATTTTAATGAAACTTTTACAATAATATATAGCTTATACATCAGAATAACACATAGGCTATAATTTATAACGATATTCGAAAAAGTTAGATTGGTAGCGCTTTTTCATTCCAATTTAAGGTACATTTTTCGCACAAATCCACGAAGGCTTCCAACAAACTAATTCAGTATTTAGTTCATCATCTCAACTCCATGTCGATAGCTAGAATTGCATGTATCATTTCCACTTTTCGCATTAAATTTTCAAGGCTTTTCTCAAGTTAAATCAAAAAGTAATTTTTTTTCAGCTTCATAGGTAAAATATCCGAGGCTTTACATAGACATTGTGAAACACGCTTGCGTCATGCACGCATCCTGCTAACCACTGAGCTTTTTACCATGGATTTTGTATTCTTAAAACAATTTTGTAATGCTTGGTTGTAAGTAAGTTTTCGCAAGTTTTGTAAATATGTGTTTTAGAATATCGGTAGCGTAATCGCTTGAAGAGATTGGCAACTAATAAATGGATTAGGTTCATTATTGATGGAGCTTTAAATACAAAACAGCATTTCTTAAATTTGTTTGCACTCATTGGGCACTTTTTCGGGGTACTTACAATTGGGCAGTTACTTCGTATCCAATTGAACTGGAATTTTGCCAAATTTGTTGCAAGAAGATTTTAATAACTGAGATTCTCGGCGATTTTTTCAACTGACATCAGTTTTTGTGACAAACACTACATAATCACGGGACGCGGGAGCGTCCCGCCCCGTCAAGAAAACCAAATACAAGCCGCCAAGAAATTTCCGTCGCCAATAAAAATGTAAAAGAGCGACTAGGACTGTTTACGCGAGTAACCAAACCGGGGTTTTCACCCCTCTGTATCTCAGCCCCAAAAAGATCCTTAGAGCTCATTTTTGGTATACTCAATCTCCAGCTGCCCCTGACGGCACATACTAAAGCAAAACATCCAGGACTCTCAGGGGGAGGGGTGATATATGTTATAAAATCGCTATTTTTCGCACTTTTTAAAAATTGTTTGACAGGGGTCCAGACTAAACGGTAACTCGGATTGAGCTCTGCTTTTGCACCCACATTTATTTTGTCCCAAAGCTCGGCATAGGGGGTTTTTCGACCCCCCACCCCCTCCCCCCTCGTTTTTATTTTCCGTATCTTTTCTCCCCTGGGGTCTTTAGTGTTGATTTTTGGTATGAATATTCTCGATGAGACATTGAGGACATTTTCCCAAAATTTACCCCCCGGGGTCATCGCACCCCGGAGTTATTAATGCTTAAAATTGGTCCGATTTCTATCTACTAGCTCTGTTCAACATCTGAGCATTTATGTTTTCATTGTTGGGCCACGAGGAAAGAAAACTCAATGATTTATAATTTCAGCTGTTGCCAGTTTCTATTTGTTAACAAATAAAATATTTGTAATTGATTTTATTGCATAAGGCTTTTAAAAGGGATCTTCAATTTAGTTCATTTTAATATGAGATCGGCAGTAAGGGTTGGGGTTTTTTTTTAAACTTTTAATTTAATCGTAGTATTGTTAGCAACTAGCTTTGTTTTGCGTCGGTTCGGGTGGTACATTGTGATTGATTTCAAATTTATCCTAGACTGAAGAAGATCCTTGAACTTTTGCGCCAAATGCATGCTGCCAAGAAAACCACAGATGTCGGACCGCCAAGAAAAATGTTGAAGGAAAAAAAAACATGCAAAGTAAATTTTGAAGAGAAAAAAAAAAAAAAAAAAACAGGCAAAGAAATAATATTAATGCAAAAACATGTGATATCTCCCCAAAAACAACAGTGTTGTAAAAAAAATCCCCCGCCAAGAAAACCTTAAATACTCAGCCTTAAAAAGTTATGATATCGAGTTTTCCCGCCAAGTTTGTGCCAAACTACAACTAACCTGTATGTATAGTTCTTTTAAATTGTTTTCAGTCCTGCCAGGCGGGAAGTTTTTACTCATTAAGCAACCACCTCACAAGACAAAGCTTCCCGCCTGGCAAAACTGAAAACAATTTAAAAGAACTATACATACAGGTTAGTTGTAGTTTGGCACAAACTTGGCGGGAAAACTCGATATCATAACTTTTTAAGGCTGAGTATTTAAGGTTTTCTTGGCGGGGGATTTTTTTACAACACTGTTGTTTTTGGGGAGTAGTACTTTACTTCTTACACGACGTAACCAAAATAAAACGATTATTGTCTGATATTTATCGACTGCGGCAAAATCTTAATCATCGATAGAATACTCCCACATTTTAAAAAGTTCAGTTTTTTTTTTCTTTTGTTGGCCGATTCCGTATGTTTGACCTTTTTAAGATTATGTCAAAACGTAAAGTAATCCGCATACTAAATTAATAAAGCCCTTAAACAAGACTAAAATTACCATTAATTTGCGTTTTTGCATAAATAATTGTCAAATGTTTCCATTAATTTCGAAATCATTTAGGACAAAAACTTTTAGCATCATTTTATGGTCAGCAATAGTATCTCAGCATTTGATGACTATTTCTCTGTGACAAAAATTAGTGACATAATAATACTGTATTTTCATAAAGTAGGGAGGGGAGCAAAATTATCCTAGGTACAACAAAACAGTTACCGCATATTTGGCGACATTTTAAAAATCGTCAAAGCGGTGTGTTTTGAGTTCTTTCAGTTCCGGAAAAAAAACCCAAAGGTAAGTATAAATTGTTTCTCAAAATTATTACTGACCCAGGCAGCGCCGGGTATTTTTGCTAGTTTTATAATAATAAGCTGAAAAATTGCTAGCTTTCCAGTAATAAACTGTAAAATAGCTACTTTTACAGTTTATTACTGTGTGTTTATAGTTTTAAACTGGAACCTGTGCTGCCAGTAATACAGGGGTGCCCATCCCCCCCGCAAGCTCAATTGCGCCCCCCCCCCCCAAAATTTTCCCCAACCCTATTGTGCTTTTTATTTTTATCTCTCTTTTTTATTTTATTTATTTTTTTAAATATCATTTATTTATTTTTTTAAATGTTATTTATTGATTTTTTTAAACATGTTTGTTTGTTTTTTCAAATTACAACTATTATTTTTTATATATTATTTATTTTTTTGAAGTACTAACTATGCGCAGAATGGAATCACTTTTTTACCCTTCCAGGCATTCCAAGCGCACACGCAAAAAATAAATAAATAAATAAGTAATAATAAAGAAGTAATTTAAATCAAAAAAATTAATTAATGAATAATTTACATTAAAAAAATCAGTAAACAATTTAATTAAAAAAATTAATTAATAAATATTTTAAACAAATAAACAAATTAGCTAAAAAAAATCCCCCCCCCCAAAAAAAAAATTTTTGATGACGCAACTTGCACCATAATTCCCCTCTGTGGGCACCCCTGCAGTAATATACTGTCAAAACAGCACTTTATTGTTAGTAGTGTAAACACCCTGGTGATAATCTTAATTCATATCAAGGCGGTGAACGTGTTAAACAAAAGCATTGTATTTCATTATTTTTTTGCGCTACATAAGAAATTCAGCATTATGTATTCCACGAAGTGACAATATTTTAAAAAAAAAACTCAAATCTATCTAAGATGATGTGAAATACATCTTTTTTTTTTTCACATGAATTATTCGTTTTAAGCTCAATGTCAAAATGCAAAGTGTGAAACTCGCAGTAATTAACTAAAACCCATCAGACATGATGGCACTATTACGTGACCAGACTTTTGAGCAGATATGCTTCTTTTTAACAAAAAAAAAAAAGTATTTGCTGCGCTCCTGAGCATGATTATAGTCAGCTCAGAGCAAAGAGGTGCTATTTTATGCTGCTTGGGAGCTCAGATTTTTTACTGTTGCTCTGAAGAGAAGATATGTGCAGTAGAACCTCGATTAACTGAAACTCTCCGTTAACCGAAGTCGGTTTCTTCTTCACTTTTCCCCCCTTTCTACCCCCTATCATCCAAAACTTTCTATTAACAAACATGCATTTTGAAAGGTTTTTTTCCCCTACTAGGGGGTTCCGCAACTTGCTCGCTTCGCTCACCAACCCCCGTTCGTCACCGCCTTCGACTACATCACCGCCTTCGGCGGTAATCACCAGCCTGCTTCTGGTGGTTTAGAGTTAAATCGACTATATGCCTTCTCATCTTGATGTAAAATAATCATCTATCTATCTAATATCTTTAAACGAGCAATTCTTGTATATATATTTATTTATATATATATTTATTTTTCGGATCTCGAAAACGGCTCTAACGATTTCGATAAAATTTTGTATTTAGATAGAGTTTTGGTTTCTGAGTTCATCTACGTCGGCGTTTTTTCTGTAAAAACGCGAGTTTTCTCAAAAAACCCGTTTTTTATGTGCCTTCATTGAAAGTTTGAGAAGCTTTCTTTTCGCCATTTTCTTTATAATTTCTCTCATTGTTACTGTTGCATAGCAACGACGTTTTGTTATAACAAATGGATTTCATTTTTAATCACATCAGCGCGAGTTTAAATTTTATCGTATTTGCCAACTTTAAATTGTTATTGTTTTTGAAATGTTAAAGCAAGGCTTCACTAGATAAGTGTCTTATACAGGCTGTTTCATTTATTCAAAAGCCATGGAATAAAAGCAGTGATGATTGTCCACCGATATCTGTTGAATTTTATGGTAACTTACATTATATAAAAATCCGATTACTTTTTACTTTTCAAGAACGATTTCAAAATTGAGTATAAAAGTGTGATAGTTCGTTTTAAAATACTTTTTTTCCTCCTCAAGAGTGTTTAGTAAGATATTTCAGGTAAAAAATCAATAAATATGAAACTCATTCTTAAAATATTAAGTTTCGAGACAAAATTACATCTAAAATCTTTAGACGAGCAATTCTCGTATATATATATTTCGGATCTCGAAAACGGCTCAAACAATTTTGATAAAATTTTGTATTTAGATAAAGTTTTGGATTTTGTAGTCCGATCGGTAAGTCATCGGACTCGTAACCGGAGGGTCCCGGACCGATCATATAGAGGAAGCCCAGCTGATCAAAGATTCACCGTCTTCATTAATGGTGGCTGGGGGTACGTTAAAAATGTTCGTGGTCATAAAATCCTCCAAGTGAAACGGTTCCTCTGGGGGATGCTGGGCCAAGGGTTTGCTCGGCCCTTGGGTCTGTTCAAAAATGAACAGAGCGCTCTTCAACGCCCCATCCCGGTTAAACTACGAGTTGTGGTATGTACGGGGGGAACCTTGGAGTGTGAAGTCAAGTGAAAGTCAAAACCAACCATAACTAAATGCGTACTGGAGAACATGGACTCTGCATCCATTCTCATCAACCCCTCCCGCGCTTTAGGAGCCAAATGAAATGAAATTGGGTATGATTTTACGATGAGCATGGATTAAATAAGGTTGTGTTTTTTAAAACAAATTACGGCTGTTTTAAAAGCATAATTGCAACCAAAGGCTTAAAAATGCTTTTCAAGTTTATCTAAACAAGTACTTCGCATTTTAGCAAAAAACACAAGTTTACAAACCTCTTTTTTTTTTTAACCGAGCAGGCTCGGTCCCCTGGTACTTTTCTTTAACTGAAATTCTCACATACCATTTAAAAGCACAGTAGACGTTCCTTTACAATTTAAAATAATTCGCTTAGTAATTAAAAGAGACCCCCCCCCATCCTGATGTACATAATTAAAAAACATAGTAAAATATCTAGCCCAAACAGGAAATTCAGTTCCTTTCCCTTGTAGAAAAGAAAAAAATACTCAAACGCGCAATGTAATTCCTATGAAATTACGTAAACAAAATAAACTACCGTAGAAGTAATTACGACTTTTCTTAAATGTTAAAAAGAATAATAAAATATGCTATAAAAGCAATCGTGTAATATTTTGTTGAATTAAGAAGAGCAATAAACAAAACGAAAAGTCACCGGTTTTGTTTGTCGAACACGACCTTGTTGAAAAAGTTTTGGAACAGTTTGGTTGAATGTAATCCAATTTTGCTCGAGATGAGCCTTGAAAAATGGCTGAATTAGAATCACTTCTATCTCCTGTTATAATTAACGGAGAGAAATGGAACAAATGTCTTCTTTTTCAGAAAAAAAAATTCTTTACAACGATATCTAACATTAGGGGGGGGGGATTTTTTTGCCCCTTAATTTGGTCAAGTATGTGAAATTTATGTTTAAAAAATTAATAAAAAAAATTTATTCGAAATTAAAAAAAATAGCTCCCAGGTTTAAATCTACGGGGAACTAATTTTGGACCAAGTTTCAAGTCTGTAGGTGCTATAGGGCCGCCTGGACGCATGGTAGCCACAAACATCCTTTCACAATATCTTTGAGCTTTTTTTTTTCTAATATATAGAGAAAATTCCTTTCGTATGCAAGCCGTCCTTTCCAATTACGTGTGCAGATAAATATCTTATTAGAATTCCCTTTTTTAGACATCCTTCTCTTCTCGCAAGCTCAATTCTCGGTATGAGTGTACTCTTCTCCACTTTCAAATATCGCCGTTCCAAATGAAAACACACCACATTTCGAAATTCGGAAGATCATGTGTCAGTAGTAGCCGTGAAAACTATCGTTAGAGCTCAAGAAATAATATCCGGATAAAATGAGAAATTATGACCGAGTAAGAAGAAAACGAAAGAAAATAATTCAAACGCAATATTCTTTAATTTACCGTCTGCTCATATTTATTTTATGATCTTTTGCAAATATGTTTTGGCAATTAAAACTTTCACTGTCGATCACGTTGGCCAACGCGTGATGTTTATTAAGTTTCTCCTCTTTAATCGGTGTAGTTTAAAGGTGTGACTGAGAGTTTTGCAAAGGGGCAATTTTTAGACAGCGAACGTGTTAATTAGAGTTATTGTTTCTGAATTCTTGGGAGAAATATTGCAATGAGTTATTTGTAGGTTTTCATTTTTTTCCTTCTAATGAGTTGATATACTGAGTTATTGTAATGAATGTTCATGTTGGGTGTCGTTCTATTAAATATATTAATTCATTTTAAAGGGTTGTAAGGATGGCTACGAGGTTAATAAATGGGTTTTCTTTCAAGATTATGATTTTTCCAGGCTTAGAATGCTGCGCATATGTATGGTCTTGAGCAAAAAAGAGTAAGATGGGAGATGATCCAGTTTTCCGTTATTTTACGTAGATGCTTTCCTTTAAAACTAGACAATTTAAAAATACTTTTAATGTGTTGATACTTTTCTCCTCAACATAGTTCTTTTAGGTATCCTCTAATTTCACAAAGAATAAAAGCCTTGAATTAAAGGGCTACGAAAATTGAAAAAATAATTTAAATTGAAAGCACTTCTAATTTAGAGTGCTCACCACAGTCTCCCCTTAACACAAGTAATTTTACTAACTATAATATGAAAATGGGTTCAAAGAAAGTGGATACAATTTTGAAATCATTTGGGGAAAATTAAGAAAATGGAAAAAAAAAAAATTTTTCAGAATAAGTTTAACTATTTCAAAAATCGGATTTGTGAAACACAAAGGGGAACACACAAACAAACAAAAAACAGTGGTAGTGAAATTGTGTGGTGTTTATAAAAATAATCATCTTGATCATGAATCGGCTCTGCCAATTAATAGGCGGATTATCAATAGTTGGTTAATCGGGAATCGGTAATCGGTCAATTTGCATTCCTAATTCGTATGTAGATCTCCGTCTATTACTCAGAGCGCCACAAAGTAGCTTAGAGGACCAAAACGAAATAAACCTTCAAAATATCGATTTTTTTTTTTTTTTTTGCTTTTTACTTAAAAAAAATAGAAGATAATTTTTTCCTTTCCAAAAATAAGTAACTTATAGGTATTCCGGTATCCGGCCAATGGAAACCCGTAAAATAGAAAGAATACAGGGGCATTTCACGGTGTTTGTGACATAGGGGTGTCCGCAACAAAACTTTTTAAAAGTTTAAAATTTTTATATATGGATGGTGTTATGCAAAAAGGAGTTAACCCACAAAACTTAAAAAAATGAGTTATCCAACTGTGATGGTAAAATATGTTGCTTTCTACATTAAGCAAAAATATTTAAGCCCTATCAGCATTTCATGGCAACATATCATTGGTATATTGATATAGAGCTCCATGCATTTTGCCAATCAGGTTTTTGTGGGTTAACTCCTTTTTGCATAACACCATCCATGTATTGAAAAAGTACATTCTAAAGTATATGAATGTCATAATTTTTTCATAGTTCACTTTATATTATGTTTGTAATTGCACTCAGAACATTGAAAATGCAATGTTCACTGTCACGGACTCTACGTTGAATTTTTCTTTAAATCTGGCTTAAACCGATTTTTAAGCGAAAACTGGTACTTGAAACAGATGAAGTAAAGGCTCACCTCTAATGTAGCTAACAATTTTAATCAAAAAGTGCGTTCTATAAAAAATTATGGATTGTGAAAATGATGACTGTAGAGTTCGTAACAATAATTGGAATAAAGGTTTAGTTTTTAAAGAAAAATTCAGTATAGAGTCCGTAACAGTGAAAATTGCATTTTCAGTGTTCTGAGTGCAATTAAAAACATAATATAAAGTGAACTATGAAAACAATATGATATTCATATACTTTAGAATGTACTTTTTCAATATATATAAAAATTTTTAACTTTTAAAAAGTTTTGTTACGGACACCCCTATGTCACAAATACCGTGAAATGCCCTCACAACGTAAACAATGAGGAAATGGGTTAGGGTTGAAACTTTTCACCAGTTTTCTCGAAATATTTTTTTGACGCTTAGGTACATTTTGAAGAAATTCTACTAAACTTGGAACAATTATTTATAGTATACAAATGCTTCTACTTAACCTAAAATTTTTGGATATCTTGCTGAATATTTTTTGTAGAGGCTCATTTTGGTGGAGAGAATTTCGGAATTTTTTGTATGTTCAACTCCAATTTTTTTTAAAAAAATTCAATTCTTAAGAAAATAATTAAAATGTTCTTAATATCTATTCATTGTTTTAAAAGTACAGAGAAAGTTTCAAGGTAAATTTTATTTCATTTTTGAAAAAATTATACCTCACTGTCGATCGATTATATTGTTTTTTTATGAAGCTACATCTTAGTTCAGGAAATGTTTAGCAATATTTTTCAGTGAGTGAAAATTTTAAATAACACTATTATGCTCATTATAGTACTTAAAAACAGTAGGAAAAAAATCACTTCAAAATAATTATTTTGTAAAAAAAATATAAAGAATGTTTTTTTTGTCTATCCTAAGAAGAAATTTTCTCCTACTTTTTGCCGCTTATTTTGTTGGTAATCATCGATAAATTTGCTACAGTGAGTTGTTTTGTTTGAAGTAGCTGACGATACAAATTTATAGGAGTTTTCAGAGGAGTTATCACAATTGTTGCAGCTGTCAGATTATTTTCATTAGTCAGATTTGCATTAGTTGTTATAATTGCAGTCAGTATTTCAGTATTGGTAGAGTTGTTTAAAAAAAAATCATTTTGGAAAAAAAAAAAGCGCCAAACTTTGTATAACGGTCATGTATTATTTAAAACTCCCTTTTGATATTTTGGTGCTTTTATCTTGTCCACTTCGCCTCCAAAAATAGTTTGGAAGTCTTTAGAGACATGAGCTTATTTAATACACTAAACTCTTCACCTGATTTTTCTGTTGCTAAACATTTAGAGTTATCAGTAGCGTTCTCATCATAGGGGGCCAATTACTATAATTTTCCGAAAATATTGTAAGAGTTATTGACCACAGCAAAACTTTAATTTTTAAGAATATATTCTTATATTACACCTCAAATTCACTAATTAGGCATTACAGTTATAAATCTCATAGTATTTTAAAAGCTGTAAATGCATTGAGTTCTTTTAAAATATCGCATAAAAAATTCTAGCCTTACCGTTTTCTCCACAACATTTTAACGCTTTGAAAAGTAACCATTTTTCCTGGATTTTTTGAGTCGAGAACGTCTTGGTCCCCATGATTGTCAAAAACTCCCTTCTTTTTTTATTTCACATTTCAGACGCGTTGTGTCTATGGACAGCTTTTTTTTTTTTAATAACGCTTCTAAATCATTTTTGCTCAACAGCAAACCCGAAAAAAAAACCTCATTTAATTCTACTTTATGAAGAAAAGTACTGCTGTGCAATTTAACAGTTCCAGGAAAAGAAATGAAGGAAAGAACAGAATTCGTGACGATCACGAGGGGGGTATCTACCTCATTTCCTAGATGAGCAAATTAGGGAATAGTTTTCAAGGCAGACGATCAAGGTTGAAGTCCAGCGAGAACTGTTATTAAATATGATGGATTACCTAACTTTTTTTTTTTGTTGACGCATTTATGCTGCATGGTTAAGCACATCCAGCATTTCTTTGAGGGGGGAGGAGGTCATTATTAAAATGTGGGCACGCAAATCTAGGAAGGGAGTGCAGTAATGAGGCACAAGTAGGAGATTTGGTTCTCATCCCCCAGAATTTCCCTCGAAGTTGAAGTCCCAAATTGCAGCTTTATTCCAGGGTTGCTAGGTAAACATCAAGGAAAATCGCCAAACTGCTTCATGAAATTAGCCAAAAGTTCCAATCTCCAGCAAACAAACAATAAATAAATAAGTTCATCTGTTAATCAATAATATGACAATAATAGTAATAATAATAATAATAATAACAACAATAATAATAATGATGATGATGATAATAATAAATAAATAAATAAATAAAAATAATTTGAATTTTGTCATCTAGAATTCAACCCAAGCTTTTCGCAAGCTTTCTACAAATAAATACGCTGTTGCAAGGGCGGATCCAGAACTTGTTCAAGGGAGGGGCGGTTGACTTTTATTAGTTACTTTTTACTATGCATACTGGTTTGTAAATATTGATAACATAAGTTTCTGACTTCAATTTCGAAACATTTCCGAGGGAGAGACTAAATTTCCTTCCTTCAACCTCATTTCAACTCGTCTAAAATGAAGTTTTTTGAGTTTGAAAATTTACTGAATGAGAGTCCCTGAAGGGAGGGTGATCGCCCCCATCGCACCTATCTTGTATCTGCCCCTGCTCTGTTGTGTCAAACTTTTAAAAATTTATAACCTCTTCGGACGACGCGACGTTTCTACGGGGAAAAGGGATTTTCGATGCATAGAAATAAACCCAGAAGCAACTTCGATAAGAAATCAAATGTAAGAGTGAAACTTTCAAATATTTGAGCCGAACTGTTAGCTTCTGTGTCCCTCAAGTATCTCATCACGATTTCCTTCTTTTTCTTCCAAGTTAACTGAACCTCAAAGAGTTATCCCCGAATTTGTTCTGTGACTTTGTTCTGCAATCGTTTTTACACTGTAAAACATGAATGTTCTTTTTACAATATAATACTGCACTGCTAATTTTATAGTAATAAACTGTAGAAATTGATAATTTTACAGAAGTAAACTGTAAAATTGCTAATTAAATATTATTGCGTATTAATTGCTAATGTTTATTCTATTGTTTTTACAATACAGCTAAAGTTTATGGAACTAAACTGTAAAATTGCTAACTTTACAGTAAGAAACTGTAAAATTACTAGTTTTACAGTTTATTACGGTACATTTTATAGTTTTAACGTGGAACCTCGGCTGCCAATATTATACTGTAAAAACATCAGTTCATTTTTTACAGTGTAGCTATCATTTTTGTTTGCAGCAATGCTTGTACTTCTATATTTCGCATTTATTATTTTTGTTCTTGTTATGAGCTAATGTTTTTCAAATAAAAAAAAATCCTTTCAAGCTTTATTGCGCATGTTCTGGGGGGGGGGGATTTATTACTCAGTGCCAGGGCCCGATTAACCTCTGAAGCTAGGGTCTCATTTTGAGGCCCCCTGCTTTTTGAGTCGATGGGCGAATGTTTTTGTACTCTTGAGACCTAGTAACAAATCTTGCTATTGGTACAAATATTATTTCTGAAAACAGCCCAAGCAGAATTCAGATTAAATTTCTCCTACTAATATATAGAATTTTCATACATTATATACGGTTGTATTGCAATTCTATGTGATTACACGTTAAATTAGATTTATTACTTCACTGAATTAATAAAACTTTAAAAAAATGTACATTGTAAAAAGTTTGGGCCAAATCCCACATTTAAAAATAGCTCGTGGTGGGATTAATGTTTTATGAAATGTCTTCACTTTGAAAACTTTTTATTGAACTAGTTTTACCTTAATATATGTATTTAAAAGCAGAAACTAGAATATAAAATTTTGGGCCTCCTCAAAATTTTAAGGGGAAGCTCAAGCTTCAGGAGCCTTTTGGATAATCAGGCCCTGCTCAGTGTGCAAGGGTCAGGGAACATAAGGTTGGGAACGGATGTCCCCAGCACCTTTAAAAGGGAGCATCCCCAGTACTGTCAAAAATGGATGTTGTTTTTACAGTATAATACAGCTAATTTATAGTACTTTTACAGTAATAAACGGTAAAATTGCTAATTTAACAACAGTAAACTGTAAAGTTGCTAATTTAACAATACAGTCGACGCTCGTTATAACGACCACTCGTTATAAAGACTATCCAATACAACGACTGGTGGGAAAAACCCAACTTCATCCCAATATACTCTATTTTCTACCTCTTACAGCGACCACTCGTTACAAAGACCTTTTTCTGGGGAACGGAGATGGTCGTTATATCGAGCGTCGACTGTAGTAAACTGTAAAGTTGCTAATTTAACAAGTCGACGCTCAATATAACGACCGTCTCCGTCCTACAGAAAACGGTCTTTATAACGCATGGTCGCAATAAGAGGTAGAACATAGAGTATATTGGGATACAGTTGGGGGTTTTCTCACCGGTCGTTATATTAGGATGGTTTTTATAACGTGTGGTCGTTATAACGAGCGTCGACTAGTAAATTGTAAAGTTTTTAATTTAACAATAGTGAACGGTAAAATTGCTAATTTTACAATAGTAAACTGTAAAGTTGCTAATTTAACAATAGTAAACTGTAAAGTTGCTAATTTAACAGTTTATTACCGTGCATTTTACAGTTTTAAACTAGAACTTATGCTGCCCGAATTATACAGTACAATGGAGTTAAATTTTACGGTGATAAACTGAAAATTTGCTAACTTTACAGTAGGAAACTCAAATTGATAGTTTTACAGTTTATTACTGTGCATTTTACAGTTTTAAATTGGAACCGCTACTGCCAGTATTATACTGTAAAAACAACAGTTCCTTTTTTTTTTGCAGTGAGTGTGAATAAAAAACAGTCGAAATAGCTATTAAGAGCCAAACTTGGGAATCCTGCTGTATTCGCTACTCAACGTGCACGACCCACCCCCTGGTTCCCGGCTTCCAATTGGAGAGTGGCCTTGCACGGTGCTCGCCTCCCCTACCTTGAATCGATCAGTGTCGAAAGCATTTGTGAATTTGCACCTTCTTTTTTTGTTGGTAATCAAAAGGAGATCTGTCTCTTGGCGGATTACAGTGCGGAATGCCGCCAGTATAATGACATATTATCTTCTTGGAGGAAAGTAAGAATTATTGGCGTTTCGTAAATCCGGCACCACGCAAACACTTCTGGAAATAATGAGAAAGGGATGTAGAATGTAGAAATAGAAGGTCATTTTTTGTTGCCTTGGAAAAGCAATGAGAGCTGAGTTCAGTGTGTTGCGCAGTTGGTAAAAAACCTTTGCAACTGTAACACTAAAAAAATGAATGTTGTTTTTACCGTAATTTTATGGTAATAAACTGTAAAAATTGCTAACTTTACAGTCATTAATTGTAAAATTGCTAATTTTACAGTACTATGCTGTAAAATTGCTAATTTTACAGTATTAAACTCTAAAGTCGCTAATTTTACGGTATTAAACTGTAAAGTTTCTGATTTTACAGTTTATTACCATGCATTTTTCAGTTTTAAACTGGAACCTTGGCTGCCACTATTATACTGTTGTTTTTGCAGCGTAATACAGCTAAATTTTACGGTAATAAACTGTAAAATTGCTAGTTTTACAGTTTTTTACGGTGTATTTTACAGTTTTAAATTGGAACCTCGGCTGCCAGTATTATTATACTGTAAAAACAACAGTTAATTTGTTCAGTGAAGTAGCTATTGTTGTGAGTAGTCTGTTCTGTAGCCCCCCTCTTTCAATATATTTTTTAATTATCCATAAGCATGAAATATTCTTAATTTTTTTTTCTGTAAGCTCCCTATTATCCGCGGAATAGGGTGGCACACCGTAAAAAAAACTTGTTTTTAAAGTATAATACTGAAAGCAGAGTTTCTATAGTTTAAAACTAAAATGTACGGTAATAAACTGTAAAATCAGCAGTTTTGTAGTTTATTACTCTAAAATTAGTAATTTTACAGCTTATTACTACAAAATTATCTGTATTGTACTGTAACAGCAACGTTTTGTTTTTTTGTAGTGCACGATAATCGCGGATAAGCGAGCGAATTCCGCGGATAATAGAACAGTAGTCAAAAAACGATATTAATGAATGCAATAGCAATAACTAAAAACAGGTTGCTAGCACAACACATACATTTGAATTCTAGCTAAAAATGACAACATTGAATGTAAAAATTATCTTGAAAAGCTAAAAACAACTAACAACGCACTTTCATTTCCGCATTCAGTAAATCATCACCGTAAAAACTTAAATGTGGAAGACTCGCGGAGAATCAGAACCGTGTTCTTCGCAATTGAAGGGCTTGGGACATTAAGGGGTTCGGTTATGTGACAAAACCGAAATTGCGAGTAGTTAAAGTTCAAAGTTTTGTTGTTGCATCTTTATTGTTTTCTGGTATTGCCATTAAGGGGTTACAGTACCTCAAAAATGACCAAAAGACCAAAAAAAATTTTATTGCTTATTTCAAAAGTAAAAGTTATTTAAAACACTCAGAAAAAAACAGCATTGTTCTAGCTAAATTATTTAAAAAGTTATGAGTGACTTTAGGGCATACATGCTATGTGTTCTAATGGAAAAGCCAAACTTTAAAGTGCTTTTTCTCGGTGATCAGTTTTTAGTGTTTCTATGTTACTAGAAATGCTAAGGATTTTTTTCTATTAAAGATATAACTTTAAAGCAATATTTTTTGCATTCAGGATAATATATTTAACAAAACTGTGCATTGAATAAGCGTTTTATAAATTACAAAAATTTTTAGAATTTGTTAAACCTCGAAGAACAAAATTTTCTAAGATTTTTTTACATAAAAGGTCACAAAATATTTTCTAATCAAAATATAAGAAAATGAATGCACAGATTTGTTGAGGTTTTCCTTGTGATCATT
>JAXGGA010012662.1:0-37976 GCA_038373865.1 Uloborus plumipes
TTCATGAAGGACACTTATTAGATTTATAGATCATTGAAGTGTTGGAGGAAGCAGCGAGGGAGAGTGCTTTTTGTGAATTTGGAGGTTGATATTTATGAATTTTATGAATAAATGTATTTTACGGTTAGTAAAAATGACTTTTTACATGCACTGAAGTAAAAGATATAAATTCACAACAAATAAGCAATATAGATTATTTTTACATATAATAACCTAAACTTGTGTTGTAAATTTTAAATATATGGTTTCTACTTATTTGAAATACGTTGCTTAAGTAGTCCTTAAGGTATCCGTAATAAATAAGAAATCTTATGATAATCCTATATAAATATTTTTTATTTAACTTAGAAAAAAATTTAAACTTTCATTGTGAAAAACCTGGCGTCAAGCAAAGTAGTAGTATTTTTTAATTTAATATTTCTCCATTAACTGGTCATAAGATTTAAAAACACTAAAACCAAAAACTATGTTGAATGATATTATTTATCATTCAGCATTCTTTTTTTAAATAGCACCCTATTACCCAGTTAAATAAGCAGATTTAAATTTTAAAATACTGGTATTTTGTCATCATTGTAAGTTTTGCCGAATTAAAGTTAATATTTTTGTATTGTCGCTTTGTCGATATTTCCTACAACTTTTTCAGTCATATTATTTGAACATTTTTAACTGTAGCTGAACTTTTAAACAACTAATCTTATTTTGTGTCACTAAATGATTTGCTGAAAAGTCCATTTAAATTTAAAACAGAAAATTCAAACTTCAATTTTTTTACTATTAAGTAGTATGTGTATTATTTTACAAAAGACATTCACGAAAAGAAAATCAGACTGATACAAACGTTTTTCCCATAGGCAACTGCTTCCTTAGTATTAACTTCTCTTTTAAGTTCGTTATATATTAACTTTATTACTAAAAATGACATAAAAGTGATACGTCGAACATATTTCTCTGCGGAATTCTATTGATTGATAAAAGATAGGGAAACACATAATAAATATTGAATAATGAAAGAATGCGTTATTTGAATGATATTCTCCTGTCAAATCAGTTCAGAAAATAGTGGCAACAAAATTTCAGATTTATCTGTCAAAAGCTTAAATGCAAGTATGTGAACAAAAGCTTTTACATACGAGTATTTGTAACTATTCAAGTGTAACATAAATACTATAAACTATATCTAGATCTATTTTATATTTCAATGCATGTGAAGTAACGTTGTTTAAAAATAGCTATTCAGATAACATAACTTTAATTTAATTTACAAAAATTATTTAATTAAACATAATTCACTGAACAAATATTTGTGTTTTAACAAATATCTAAGCAGAACAAAAAACAAACTATTTTTCAGACGAATTGTGCATAAATATGATTAAATTGGACTTTTTAGCAACTATCAGTGGTATTAGGAGAGCGAGTTAACTGAAATTATGTAGCTTTGGGATTAAGAAATAATTTATTGCAGAAAAATAAACCGTGTTTTTCGATTTTTTAGCCTACTTTCCCGTTAAAAATAAAAGAAAGACGAAAAAAATATTAAAAGTGGCTTAATGCATCTAAAAAATATCGCCAAGTCCAAAAAATATCGCCAAGTGAAAAAAAAATATCGCCAAGTCCAAAAAATATCGCCAAGTTAAAAAAATAAAAAGGTAAAATGAATATCGAAAAATTAAAAATTTGAAAGTAGGGTATTGAGATGGGGAATTTGTGTGTCTGTCTGTCGGTCGGTCGGTCTGTCTGTCCCCCCCTAATAATTTTTGAATGAACATTCCGATTTGGACAAACTTTTTTTTTGTTGGAAAGATCTCGGCGAGTACAGCTCATTCCCATATTTGATTTTTCGATTTGAACAATTTTTGGTGCAACTTTAAACCGTTCAAACAACCTGGCCCGCGATATTAACTTTTTAGTTAACAGTCCGATTTGAACAAACTTTTTTTTGTTCGAAAGATCTTTTCAAGGGTACTTCATTCCCGTATCTACATTTTCGATTTGAACAATTTTTCGTTCAACATTGAACCGTTCAAACAAGCTGTCACCCCTAATAACTTTTGAGTGAACAGTCTGATTTAAACAATTTTTTTTTTGTTCGAAGCATTTCGGCAAGGACACTTAATTACCGTATTTAAATTTTAAATTTGAACATTTTTGGTTCAACATTGAACCGTTCAAGCAACCTTTTCCCACCTAATAACTTTTAAGTGAACCGTCCGAATTGAATAAACTTTTTTTTGTTCGAAAGATCTTATCAAGAATACTTCATTCCCGTTTTTAAATTTTCAATTTGAACAATTTTTCGTTCAACATTGAACCGTTCAAATAAGCTCTCACCCCTAATAACTTTTGAGTGAACAGTCCGATTTAAACAAACTTTTTTTTGTTCGAAAGATCTCGGCAAGGATACTTCATTACCGTATTTAAATTTTCAATTTGAACATTTTTTCGTTCAACATTGAACCGTTCAAGCAACCTTTCTCCACCTAATAACTTTTAAATGAACCGTCAGAATTGAATAAACTTTTTTTGTTCGAAAGATCTCGTAGAGACTCATTCCCATATTTCACTTTTCAATTTGAACCATTTTTCGTTCAATGATGAACAGTTCAGAAAAAAATTTAACATGAGCGCCTACTGGAAAATTTAAATTGAATGTTGATTCTGAACTTCAAGGCGGATTTCCTTCAAACTAACTTTGTAAGAAAATGATTTTGATAAATAATGTATTGTAAAGTACTTTTCTGAATAATCTTCTGTGAGGACTCTGATTCCGACTCCGACTCCGCAAACATGGCGGAAATGCAGGCTCAGAAAAAAATGACTGACTGGGCAGACGATTTTTTGTTTATTTATTTATTTGTTTTATTTAATTTATTATTATTATGATTTTTTTTTTGGCAGACGATATTTTTTTTTTTTTTGCTAACAAAAATTTTTCATTCACGAGAGCATTTTATTCTTTATTTATATTTAACAACTGGCAACGGATTAAAAATGAAATTCAAGACATTTTATTAACGAACGAGTTTTTTTTTTCTTTCTTTGATAAAATGTGTTTTGAAGTTCTTTGTACTTTTATTTTATTTATTTTTTTTTCTTTTGAAAACGATTGTGGAATTTTTCTACGGAAGAACTATAACAGTTACATTCTTTAAAAGGTGCGACAAAACTTAATTGACTCGTTTATTTAATTTCTACGTGTCTATTTCATCTGATGAGAGGGGTATATTTTGCTTTTAGAAATCAGCTTTAAGTGCTATAGAGGTATGTTTGACATAATTTTCAGTTTCAGATAATCAAGAGAATATTGATCAGATGCTACAATGCCGATGTCGGTGTACGGGAAAGTAGGCTCGTTTAGTTCTTGACAGAACTTCTTGTTTAGTTTAGAAATAGTTTCAGTTCTGTGACGTAGTGCTTTCATATGAGTGGCACCTGGGGCAAGAATAAATATTTTCACTTCCTAATAACTGTTACAGTAAAAACAAATTTATGTAACATTAAGTCTGATTTTTAATGCAGCATAGTTAAACGAATATTAAATATATGGGTCATTCAATTGTGACGAATGTAACATTCAGAGATCCTTTTTTAATACATAACATGGTTTTAAAACGTTTATACATTTTTTAATTGTCGCATTGCTCTATTTTGTTAAAACATTAAACTTGTCAGTGGTACTAAGTACAAGAAGACAAATAACAAGATCACATTAATTAACTTTCTAGACAAATTTACTATACGTAATGTGGTGAATTTAACATTTATGAAACACTCGAAATTTCATTTCATTTACTCGAAATTCAAGTCCTAATTTCTGTAAAGTTTAAATAGATACTATTAAAGAATCAACGTATGACATTGTTTCCATTATGGGAAAAAAAACTTTTCATGCTAAATAATGCGTATTTTTACATGTTATGCAATGGAATCGATGATCATTGAAAACGTGACGAACGTGATATGGGACATAAATTACGCTCAACTAGACAAAGTTAAAAATTACACGAAAGAAATTGCAAACTTACTGATCAAAATTTAAGCAAAAGATGAAAAAAAAAAGAAAACACAATTCTAGCAAAGGTATGCTTAAAAAATACCGGACACATTTATCAAATAGTTTTCAAGTAATACTTGCTTGTTTTTGTTGAAGAACTTCTAGCAGTAAATTTTCAACAGCAAGGGAACTAACTTGTAAAACCTCTCTGCTGGATAAGAAAAAATGCATAAAGTTATTTTTAAAATGATGTACAAACATATTGATATCATTTAAATTTCAAACTTTGGCCTACAGTTTGATATCTTTGTAAAATGACCCATGTAGTGTCATGCTATATTTTTTGCCCAATGTTGCATTGTAGCTCTGTCTACCTCGAAAAGAAAGGTTGTGTCAATTGACGCATGTTTAACAATCAAGAGTAAATAAGAGAAGAAAATGTGCAAATTTCCCGTCAACAAGTAGGAAGGAGGAATTAAATGATTCACATTTTAAACTTAGTCATAATTGGATTTTTTCCCCTTTTATTAAAGTTCCAAAAGCTCAGAGATTGTTATTAATAGACGAAAACATCCCAGTTCACCGATTTTCTGGGGAAACACCTCAATGATGGTTTTGACCCCCATGGGAGGGGGGAACTCCTTTGTAATTAGTTCGTGAGGAAAGACATCGGTGCCAAATTTAGCTAAGACCCATTTGTGCAAGGAAATTCTCGTATATTAATCATAAATCATCGAACTACTTTACTATCGATGAAGCATAGCAAACATATTTACAAAAACTATTTCAGTATATAGGAAATAAGCAGTACAGAAACAACGATTAATGAAGAAAAGTCAATTTTTATTATAACTCTATGTAAATGTTTTTTAGCTTAGAATGTTATTTAAGCTTTGAGTAATCGAACGCAAGTAGAAGTTGTTGGTATTAGTAAGAGTCGTACATAATGATGTTATGGTGATTTTGCACGTAAGTTCAATTTTCAAGTAAATTATTCAGATTAGATTAAATAAATGTATGTCATCTAACAATGTTTGTCTTTTTCCTAATATAAACTAAACAAGAAAATATTGGGCAGCTCTGCCCACACTACAAAAAAAAGCTGTTGTTTTTACACTATAATACTGGTAGCAGAGATTCCAGTTTAAAACTAAAAACACACTAATAAACTGTAAAACTAGCTATTTTACAGTTTATCAATATAGAACTAGCAACTTTACAGTTTAGTACTGTAAAATTAGCAATATTACAATAAAATTAGCTTTATTATACTATAAAAGCAACATTATAATACTAGCAGCAGAGGTTCAAGTTTAAAACTAAAATGCCTAGTAATAAACTGAAACTAGCAATTTTACAGTCTACTACTGTAAAATTAGCTACATTATACTGTAAAAACAACATTTACTTTTTACAGTGTATAAATGTCTGCTCATTATACTCACAGAAAAACGCAGGGATATATTTTGGAAATTAAAAACATGGACGCAAGTAAAAATAACAAAAGCTATATATAGAAAGAGAAATCACTTTTTAGCGGTCGTATCAGTTAAAATGCTTTCTTTCGGGGGGGAGGGGGTTTCGTGTCCATGGGTCATGCCCGAACTGATGACACCTGGGGCAAAAGGCACCCTCACTTAGCTACGCCACTATTAGAAGTACTAGAATTAGCTGCCAAAATGCGAAGCCCTTACCCATCCAAAACATGAATACATATTATAGAAATTGTATTGATCATTGCTCACAGCAGTGGCTTCAGATGACATCAGCACCTACGTCACCATTAAACTACACAACTCGCAATGTATTTCTAGTGCAACTGATCTCTAAGCTTACTAATAACGTTGGCATTGGAATTCAAAGCAACCACTTGGTAGATATAATTATGTAGTTATGTACGCGATGGTGTGTTGATTGTTGGAGGCGATTGCTGCACCTTTACTATTCGGGAGTGAATTGAGTACGGTAAATGGTAATAGTTTAAGCATTTTTGATAACGAAAAGAGTTCAGAAATGCTTACTATGAGTTACATTTGATATTACAAAGCTGATACGAAATTCATTTTAACTTGCGATATTATTCCCTTTGTTTCTCTCGTTATGTTTTCTTTATGGATTTAATCATTTAATAATATATACGTTCTTATTATCTACAGTATATACAAAGGATTTTGTAGGCATCGTGATTCTGGAAAGAAATGTGTAAGATGTTTTCTAAAGTCATAAAGCTAACCACCGTTTCACACCTTGTAAATTTTAATGACATAACTCGGCATTTTGGAGGTAGTATGGTGACTATAAACACACGTGCTCCAAAAAAGGAGATCTTTGGACTTATATAGGTTGTTTATCATCATCATTGAGCATAAGATTTAAACAATGAATTGTCTATCATATTTTGCATATGATTCAAATGTATTTGTTCTTGATACAAGAAACAATGCGAAAGTACAGTGCCAAAGCAAAGTTTGCTGGTTTCCCATTCATGTCATACTTTACGCAATATACTTTCAAAAAAAAAAAAAATGCAAATCTCACCCATTATTGATGTGTAGCTTTGGAACATCGGGTTTTTGCCTCCTTTGTTCAACTTCTTGCTTGAACTTTATCCTTCAATAAGGGATACTATTTTCTGTTTTTTCATTTATGGGATGTGGTGTTTGTCACTCTCACGGTATATATCTTGCGAGCTTCTGAAAATTTAACAAATTTAAGTTAGAAAAATTCTAAAAATTTTCTATTATTTATCTATGTAAATGTGACAGCAACATTACCATGAATGACATATTAAACATATAAAAGCATTAAAGTAAGCATTAAAGATGGCAGTCCTTTTTTCTGGAGTGTAAGACTCCCCAACTGACCAGTTACAGTGTAAGCATTAATAGCTCTGCAATATGGATGAAGCTTATTTGAAACTTGCAATATATTACAGTTGAATCATCAAAAGAAAATTAACGTACGCAAAATCAATGAAATTGCAGCGTATTTCAATTACAAAAATTCACACCAGACACTAAAGTTATAAAAAACATAAACATAAATGTTGCTATTTCAATGAATAATATTACTAAAAGTAGCTCTGGTCATTTAAAATGTAAGAAATGCAGCTTAAATCTTTCCGAAACAATTCACAAACCGCTCTTGATCGGCGTATATTTTCTGCAACTCTTCCCAATGCATGTACTCTCTTAAGCCACTCCAAGATTAAAAGCACTGGCCATTCTCCCAATGAAGATCACTTTTAAAGGTTTATTTGGTCAATTAATGCCATTAAATTGGGGCTATTCTATGCACGTAATGGCCATCGAAGACTAGTCGTACATAACCTAATTGCGAACGTCTTAAATGCTCGGGGGATGTGCGGGACCGGGAAAGGCAATTAGAATTATATTGACCTTTGGGTTTAAGCACTGATTCCCGTTACTGTGTTGCAGATTTATGATGAATTTTCTCAATTGCATTAAGTGGATAATTGATCCCATCACTGGGTCCCCAACAATTCGTTTAATTGAAATGGAACTCCGGTTTAAATGGAGCTGGTGCTTAAGCTTACTATCTGTGATTGAATGATTTGGCCTCTTGCAGCTTTACGGTCTAAAAATTATTGAATCGAAATATAAATCCTTAACATATAAACATGAAAGTAGATATTGTATAGGAAAAGTTGATAGGTGGTGGTAAGAAGGAAAATGGTGTACCTTTTTCTGACATAGTTTTGTAAATACATCGTTAAATAAATAAATAGTTAAATAAATAAAACAAAATTTGAACCTCAAGATATTTTTCTGCGATTAATCCTTGCTTCTTTTTTCTTCCAATATATTTAGACATTAATTGTTATTGGAGGTATTTGTTACTTTCTTTAAAGTAGCTTTGAAATGCTTAAATCACTCTCATTATACATTAACTTTGGATTTACTGAAAAAAAGTTCAATAAATGCTAGGATTTATGAAATAAAATATAGCAGAAAATTCTGGCTGCTAGTCTAATCACGCCATGGGAAATGATTTAGGCCACTATTAACGCCTCCGTAACATTATTTCCGGTTTGTGGCCGTTTTCTGTGTGCTCCTAGTGGCTAATGTATTTAATTTTTTTCTAGCACAGCGTTAGAAGTAAATAGAAAAATGAATCCATAATTAACTTAAATTAAAAGTAAATTATGGATTAATTTAAATTTTATGTTGTACTACTACCATTTTAAGTAGCCCATATTTGTGTAAAGATTTACAATTGAGTGAAGTACACTCAGCGTTGATGTTGCAAGTGCTTTTTTTTTTCAGATTGCACTACTATCAGTTAAAGTTATAACATAATTTAAGTTATAAAGATAGAAGCAAGTGTAAAAAGTTACACTAAAAGCAATTTGTAACTGTACAGGGTATTTTGTTTTGCACAAAGAGAAACAATCTTTTTCTTAACTTAAAGAAATCAATCTCTTGAAAAAAAAATGAGGCTCTCAAAAACCACAACATAGTTTAATGTAAGTAATGGAGTAGATGAATGTATAAATGTTTTTAGAAACAAGATTACAAGAAAAAAGGTTCAAGCATGGTATAAAAGTGCAAAAATTCCATGAAAAGTTGTTATTTCAAATAGATAAATGTTAGTTAAATTTCAAGCATGCCTTCCAAACTTGAGGTCTTTTGGCTTAGCTGTACAACACTGGGAAAGAACAGGACGGGTCCAGTTTTATTTATTCATTTTTTTCTCTTTCAGGAGGGGAAACATCAAGCACAAATACGAAACACTAACAGCATACATGTATTAGTGGACTAGAAGCTCCTTGATTACATAAGGAAGTTCTCTCACTGTTCGAGCAGCAGCTGTATATAGCCTGTAGGTGGCGCTGGCACAATATGTGTGATTGTATTATTATTATCTGGGGAAATAGACGTGTGAGGGCATTGAAAGTTATATACATATTATTTCCTTTTTTCAATTAAAAAAAAAGAAACAGTACATTTTTAAAGAATAAACTTTTTAAAATTATTTTTGTTAAAATGTCGCATTAACAGGACGAAAATACTAATTAAAAATTAGTCGTACTATAAAGCAGTAAGTAACCGCTCTAAGCCATTGCTAAGGCAGAAACATGCAATACACCATACTGTTATACTAGATAAGTTATACAATGCATTTTAATTTCAGGGGACACGTATATCTTGTAACAGTCTATAAAGGGTTAAAAAAAATATTGTAGACACATACAGCTGCGAACAGACTGGATGACTTCACTATTATTTGCTCTATATGCGGCAGCGTAATCACAATGGTATACGAATGAAAGGCAAAACTTTTACTTTTCTCCACAACAAATGGATCAATGATAATATTTTTGAGATGGAAACGAACAAAAAATCATTTATGACAGCGAAAGGCGAAATGTTTGCAATAATATCCGAGGAAAAAGTGATTTACCTCCGAAGATAAAAACGCAGGAAGATTTTTTTTTCGATCACTTGGGCTCCAGATTGAAAACAGAAATTTCCTCTCCACCAATGATGATCTCAATCCCATATTTTACAAATGGAAAAGAAACGTGAATGTTTTAATGCATCCGAATGGATTCCGCAGGGAAATAAAAACGGTAGATTATTTGATTTATATTTTCAGGCGCGGAGGAATATTGGAAGGGAGAATTTTTTGCCTATTATCTACATCGGAATTCATCAAAATCCTTTAGAACCTTTCAAACAATGCATAAGGAATGCAATAAGTGAGAAAAATGCGCAGAAGATGTTCCAAACGAAAAATAAGTATTCCCCTCGCGATAAGTAGGTCTCTATAATTTTCGACTAAGTGCCTAACTGCGAAAATCTTAAAGATTTGTGTTATAATGAAAATGCTAAATATTTTTAGATATTTTATTTTACTTTACAGTTCAAGTAAAAGAATATTTTTCTAGATTTAGTTTTCTGACTGGCTCCATATGCAAATAAATGGTGGTATGGTGCAAATGGGACAAAAGTATAAAAGTTTAATTTTATCAGGCAATAGTTCGATTTCGCTTATGTAGAATTCTTAGATTTTATGTGGGTCATTTTTTTTTAAATTAGAGTTTTGAGTTTAATGTTTTTAGGCAATACTCTGACAGATCTTGCAGCTATGGGTTTGTTAAGAAAAAATCGCCAACTTGCTCAAACTTTGGCTGTACTAGTATTGGCAGCATTGGAAAGCATCAAAGTTACGAATCCTTTCACCGAGTCCAATGCAGCCAAATATGTATTTTTTTCGTGTTTCTGGTTTTTCGTTACTACCATACAAATAATGAAAATAATCAGAAGTTAGTTAATATCGCAAAAAAATCTTTAGCTTGATGTAAAATATTAGGTTAAGGATTATTTTAGATATTGCCAGTAACAGTGTTGGCAAAATGAAACTACTGTTGCCAAATAGTTATCGACCAACCTAAAATATTAATTTAAAAAATGTCCCATTGAACTAGGCTACGTGATTCCGATAATCGAAAAGTCTTCTTTTTTTATTTTGGTGCGTGATGTGCGTGCGCGTTTTTTTTTTTTTTTTTGTTGCTCTCTTTGCATCAGCGTGACGGAAAACTTTATAGTTGTTTTTAAAAAAAATAATTAAAAAAAATAAAATTGCCAATGATTAAAATATTTGAAATCTTATGAAAACCAGCAATGCCATTTTTGCTGCGCTTTTTCCGCATTGTTTTTTTTCAATAAAAATGATTATTTAAAAAGTGTGTTAAAAATCAAGAAAAGTCATTTAAAAACGAAAATATATTTAGCTAAAAAAACCAAGCAATTTCTTGGTATCTTAAAACTCGAAACTGCTTCCATTAACTGCCGCATTTAAATGCACTCCGAATTCCCTTAATTGTGAAGCTCTAATCGATGCGAGACAAGAGCTGTGACATCGCCGAAAGCTTTGATTATTGGAAAACAAATGTTGCACGCTAATACGATTTCAAACGCATCAGTCTGGAGCATTCAATAAATTTCGATAGGGTTCATTATCATAAATGAAGCATATACATTTCCTCGGTCTGGTAATTAACAAAATCTTTCATTCCTGGAGGCCTCATTAGCTGAGCGTCACCTCTTCACGAGGCAAGGATAGATCCTTATCAATTATGATCATTGGTTCTTTGCTTCCTCGTAGCACATCACTCATAATCGTGTCGTGAGTAGAAAGTACGAACGGAATGTTCTGTTGATTTAGGTAAGTGCTAATTTGGCAACATAATAATAGCGTAGCAGCGTTGCGATTCATGTGTTTTTTTAATTGCCACATCTTTTGGAATTAGACAAAAAACTAAATATTAGATGGACCTGTTCTTCCATTGGTCACCAGGGAGCCACACGTCTACATTACAAAATAGGAACTGTTGTTTTTGCAGTATAATACTGGCAGAAATGATTACAATTTGAGACTGTAAAATGTATAGTGAAGCTAGAAATTTTACAGTTTATTGCCGTGCAATTTAGAATTATTATACTGCAAAAACAACAGTATAATACTGGCAGCCGGGGTCACCTTTAAACAGGCCCGCCATTTCAAAACTTTCAAAGGGGTCAAAGGGTGCAAACATAATGCAATTTCATCGAAAAACAACTGAAACCACGCTCACTTATAGGTAAATACATTGATTTCGCAAAGCCAGAGAGGAGCAATTGATCCCCTGCCTCACCCCCCCCCCCCCTAAATGACGGGCCTGAGTTTAAAACTAAAATGTACGGTAATTAACTGTAAAATTAGAAATTTTACTGTTTATTATTGTAAAATTAGGAAAATTTTAGTTTATTACTATAAAATTAACTGTATTATAGTGTAAAAACAGCATTCATTTTTTACAGTCTATTGTTATAATGAAAAAAAGTTTTAATAGCGACTATTCGAAAGAACCTCGAGAGACACATTTTTGACGCACATATCATGCGCCCTCGTCCACCAGTTATCTAGATAGGTCTTATAAACTTACGAAATTTAAAAGAAAATTTAAATTTAAGTTCTTGGTGTGAAATTGATCTCGCAATTTCACCGTCTGCATCTATCTAAGAATCACGTGAAAGATGTTTTCTAAAGTCGCTTTTTTTAGGAGCTTTTCTATTAAGAAAATACTTAATTTTAAGGAAAGCACTAAATTTTTGGATTTTGAGGAATTGATTACGCTATTTCAACGTTTACATGTACAGGACATTAATCTACAAATCATATGAAGGATGTGTGCCCTTACTGACTGAAACTCGCTAAAGTTGGCAAGTTTTCTTTAATATTTCGACAAACTTTCTAACTTCAAGACCTCATATTTTGATAACGGGGTCACAAAGGTAAAAGTCCATTATTCTAAAATCATAATATGGGTAATTCCATAACAGATTTGAACCAGATCTGTTATGTTAGTCACGTTGATCAAAATGTCCTCTAACTGTCAAAAATGAAATTAATATTATTCTTTTTGTATATTAACTTAAACAACTCATCTATGCGGAGAAGAATAACGCCTTGTTTTTGGTATTGTGACAAAAATAAGGCTCACACACAGAAAGAAAGATTAAAAATTTACTCTAAATGTTATGTTAGTCACAATGGAATTACCCATATACATTGCTCTTTCTACTGCAACTCATTTAAAAAAATTCTCATTATTACACTATCATACGGTACTCTGTTGGACTTCTGGACACTACATTGATTCTTGATTCACTAGAATTAATTGTAAACGTTCTTTTGTCTATAAACTCGATTTTGGGGAAGCTTATTACACTGTAAGGAACTTCCGAAACGTTTTAAAACTTTTATGGGAAACGTTCCGAGATTTCATGGATTTCCACTAATTTTCCGGGAAAATCCGCGGTCTTTCAGAAAACGTTTCGTTAAACCTAAAAGTTGCACGGATGCAGACTTTTCACTATTGCGGATAATTTTTTTTAAATTTCTACTTTCGAAATAAATTTGACTTTTTAATTAAGTATTTCGCCTTTACCTCAGTAACAGCCAGTTTAGATTGACTAAGTACCGAAAGAGGGCAGCGTGCTGTATCTGGTTACTGTTAGCTTTGTATGTGTGTTGGCAAACAAGCAGTTCAACATTTGCTTGCAATGCTGCATAAGCTTTAGCAATATTTGTTAAAATTACTTTGGAGCTTTCCTGGTAGAAAAAGATAGTGCAACGCTTTTACTACAAACGTTTGAAACATTTTCTGAAAGGTTCTAAAAAAGGGACAGGGTTTTATTGGAAAAGTTTCTGAATTTTTGAGAAAGATTGCAAGATAATGTCAGAAAGGTTAGTAATTTTTAGCTTTGAACATTCCTGTGTTTTGTTAGATAAGTTTCTGGCCACAATTAGGCACATCAGCTTCCCAATATTGTGCCGGAACGTTTCTGATTTCTTTTTATATTGTATTTATGTTTTGTGAAATTCTCATATCCCACATCTTTTAGGTTCTCCATTATTCCTGCTAATTGGAAGTAATTTTTACAATTTCTACTTTAGGTGTTCGTTTTCACCACTCTTTCTTGCTCGTGAATTCTGTTTAGCTATCTTCCCCATTGAGTTGACTTGAAATTTGCTAATTTGTTTGTTTCGTCACATCAACTGTCTTTTCCATCGGTTAACTTCGAATCGGACCCATTTAGTGTATGCTAGTATACCGCAGTCCAAGTGGCTGAGGTTGCGTTTTTTCCCAACTCTCGTGCTCCGTGCTCAGAATATTACCAGATAGCACAAATAACCTTTAAAGGTTTTATAAACGTTTTTTAGTGGTTGTTACAACGTTAATAACCATTTTACAACCTTTTCAAAAAACGAAGTGTGCTACTTGGGTTTGTGCTGATAAAAAGCTAAATAGTAGCCTTTAAATAGCTGTATGCTACACTGCAAAAAATAAACCGTTGTTTTTACAGTACAATACTCGTACAGTACAATACTCGTTCCAGTTTAAAACTGTAAAACTAGCAATTTTACAGTTTATTAGTGTAAAATTAGCAATTTTACAGTTTGTTACTGCAAAATTCGCATTTTTCGTTTGCTGCTATAAAATTGGCTCTATAACACTAAAAACATCATCCTTTTTTACAGTGTATTTTTGTCAAAAAGTTGCCCTTTTTTTACGTTGGTTTTTTACTTTAATCATATTTTAGTATAACTCTTATGTGATCATTTTCTATTTAAAAGAACATTTGCTTTTATTTCTGCCTCTACTGCTCTTATAAACATTTGTTTCTGCAATCGCGCTGTGTTCTAGTCGGAAAATTGTCTAGTATAAAAATACATCTTGATTGACACCTTTTTTTGGATCATCTTCATAATGAGTAAGTTCTTCCCAGAAATAAACTTTCATATTGTTGTCGAAATATTACGATTTATTTTGTTTTCCTTCTAGAACGTGTCTTTTTCTGTACAAATTAGTCGAAGCTGGTTTCTATATTTGGCTTTTCTAATAAGATAACGTTATTTCTTTCCGACGATTTCTCCGAACTATTTCTATTTTTCTAGCAACCTCAGTAGATGATGTTGCCGAAATAGGTCTTCATGCGTGCTTTTAGTTTTGAGTATATTGCTCTCTAACGACAAAGTGACGTGCCTCAAAAAATAAAAAATATCAATAAAAATACTCATAATTGTTTAAAAGTCCTAATTTATTTTTCGTTCTCGTTGAAAACTCATTCAACGATTGTTTATATAACTTGCTCGTATTGTTAAATAAATTATATTATATTTCAAATCATTAAAAATTCAAATTTCAACAACTGACCAGGAAACATAACATTATGAAGGTTTTGTATGAGCTATAGTATTTGAAAGTAAGTAAACTCAGATGGGGTAATGGAAAAAATAATTTCAACTTTTTAACTTTAGAGCCTTTCCTTTGTTTCGGATGACATTTTCTGGATTGTATCCAAGACGAATTTTTCCCTCGGGAAATATAACAGCAGACCAACATTACGTAATTAATATTATTTTAACAAATTATCTTGGAAAATCAACATAACGATTTCAATTGATGAATCATGTGTGTAAACCCTCTCAAATTTCAATTATCTGGTACGTATCCGGTTTTATGTTATTGAATTTTGTGTCAATAGATAATTCAGCTTGATCTTGTATCAAACTCTTTTTGAATTAAAATGACACGAACATGATGTATGGCAAATTTTGAACGTGTGAGAGCAAGCTTAAACATTGTTGCTAAATATTTTTAAGCTTTGGCTCTTTAAAATATTTTAGCCTAGGAATAACTGAATAAACGAAGGAAAAGATCAGGCGATTAATTTGAAAATATAAGTAACAAAACATTTCTTTTTTTTAAAAAAAAGAAAGATAACCCAATTTAGAAAAGGAAAAATTTATTACTTCATTCATAATGGCACAAACAACAGGTGATGAATTATTTACGCAAAAGAGCTTTTTTCTCTCCTTCAATATACATATTATATCTTATCTTCTCAAAAATGCGTAAATAAAGATATAAAAAGTTCTGAAAAAGATCATGTAAATAGAAAGGCTCTCGACACAAAAGGTTCAAAAGACAACGTTTGTACGCTGAGGCTTTTTCATTTTATGCTCATAAAATAATAATAGTATTATAAAGCAGAAGACTGCTTGGGCAGAATGGGAGGGTAAAAAGAGAGGGATTGAGCTGTCAAAACTCAACAATGAACCTTTCGGTTGAACCTTAGGAGAGACCATAAAGAAGTATTTTTCTATCTTCTTTAGGTGATAAATCATCTTCCACTTTTATGTTTTATTCTCCAGTGAGTTGATTGTTCCTTCCTGACGCTTCTTTTAATTCTGCTAAGTTTCCCGGGAACAAATCTTCGCCGGTACGGGTTAACTTTCCACCATTTATGGTCAGATTCACGCGCTAAAAATCGTGTAATTTACGCATCAATGAGACCTAGAAGAATGTATTTGGGGTCGACTTCTATTGAGATGATCAATGTACCTTTTTTTAAACACGCGGCTTCAGATTGCCTGAAAATTCTTTTTTGCGCGCTTTAACTGTAATTTGACCGTATAATTAGAGTAAAAGCCTCAGAAACATGTAATACACTGCCAATTCGTTAATTTTGATCCATGGACTGCAGTTTCGTGCTTCTCAGCATGGAATACGAAAGTAAACGAGTTGGAGGCAAAAATCCTCTAATAGAGCAAAGACAGACGTTTCAATTTTCTTATTGAGTACAAAAAGATAATAACAGTAGTAATAATGATAATAATGCGCACAAAACGGTGAATGTTAAAATTGGAAGGAATACACGCAAAACAACAAATAATGAGTTTAATAAAGTAAAATAAATTTAACTTATCAGATTTATAAAAAATTGCAGACAATGAAATAAATAAATTACTTAATTAATTAAATAAAATAAATAACGATAATAAATAGATAAAATTATGCAATAAAGCATGACAATCTTCAAAGTGTTTATAGTTGAGTGTATTTTTCTTTCGATTTTGTTTTTCTGTTTTTCTTTCTTTTTTCTGAAATATTTTCATCTTTTGATTATTTTTCTATTGTTAATATCTAACGTAGGTACATTATTCACACCTTTTCTCCCCAGAAATATGCAGAAATCTATGCAAACATAATACAGTCAATAGAGGAAACGTTCTGTTTGGTTAATAGGTGTAAGCTGGGGAGAGCAAAAAAGGTGTAGGACAATAAAACAAGTAATTGAATGGCTTTGAAACTGTTATTACAATTATTATTTGCATATTAAAATATTTATAAAACGCTTAAACGAATTTGGCTTGGGTATATTTTATGTGGCATGAAAATTTGTGGTTACTTAATTTCAGTGTCTTCAGATCAATAGCGCTAATAAGTTTCAGATCTTTGTAGCAGATTGCAACTATCCTTATATTTGAAATCAACTTAAATGTGTAAAGTATTCAAAATTATTCTTGCCACAATGCTGTATGTTTTTCCATGTTGCATTTTAAAATGCAAAAAAAGGCTTGGTAGGAAAATATTCAGAGATTTAGCTCCATTCTGGTTCTTTTATTCCTAAATACTCAACAATAAAACTATACGACGCATGAACTGATTTTCCTAAATTATTATTTCTTTTCATTTTTTAAAATGTAATTTGGTAAATGATCAGTGATAAATTTAAATATCTACTACAGTAAAGAAGCTAATTGTTACAGACTTGTAAATTGATTTTTTAGCTAACAGAGATGCAGTTAAAAACAAATATTACGTTTTAAGTGTTTTCATTTTCTAAGCTTTTTTCGATCTTTTTTTTTTCATAGATCTTAATTCTACACGATGAAGAATGTAATAATGAGCTACAAAGCATTTGTAATGCAAAAAAATGTGTATGTTATCCCAGGCTACAAATAGCGTAGTGCAAAAGATTTAAAATTAAAAATAAATATGCAGGAACCTAATTATATGTCTTTTTCTTTTTTGCCTCACTTTTCCATTAGCGCGAGTGGAGGAATAAATATTTCGCAGAAACGACTTTTAATGACAGAATAAGTTGTGTATCAGCATCCTATATGTGGTATATAGTTTTTAAACAAACATTTATGTCTTTAGATTACACATATGGGTTTCTAAATTTAAAATAAAAAAGTACTATTTCAAAAAAAATGTATAAAAATTTAAATATGAAAATGAATTATTTTTAATACCCCCAAAATGATTCTTTTAATACTATTTTCATGTATTTCTTTGAAATTTTTTTTTTTAGTTCCTTCAATTTGAAATCAACGAAAATATGTACTTTCTAAGCTCTTTATGGACAGTTTCTTTGCTAAAAGTAAGTAACATATCTGACATGAATCTGGACTCTTTCTGCAGAATTTTAAGCAGAATTTTTTCTGCATAATCTTAGCAAAAGGCAGTCATGTTTCTGTAATAAATTAATAAATCAGGTTCTCTTTCAAGAAAAATTGCATATGTTTATGCACTGTTAGAACTACGGGTGCCACAAGGGTGCCAGTAAGAAAGCTTGGGTGAAAGCAAGGTGCCACGGGGTGCCATAGAGAATTTGAAATGCTCTCACCGTACCAAAAGGCCTCGTATTGGCACCCTTCAGGGTGGATGCATCTTACGCATGCTCAGTCAGACATCTCGCAGAACCAAACGGCACATTTGATCGCCTAGCCTGCGCATTGCGACTCCGAGGTCTCATCATCATCATCAACCATTTGAATGGCGGACATCTTGTTTATGTCGACACGACAGAATTCTCATTACAGTGTTTTCAGTCTTGGATTTCACCTTGAGTTTATTACAAAAATGGATTAATTCCTCATTTTAATCTTCGAGTTCTCACGTAAGTACGTGCATTTAATCATGGTTCTAAGATTTTCCAGCATATTTACAATCATTTTAAACTGTTCTTAATATCAGTGTAACGATTCTCTTTTACTGCGTAGACAGAGCTTGCAAGCAGCAGAACGAAGGAAAGAGGAAAAAAAAAGTATTTCTGCCCGACTCTTTCTTTTTTATTTATTTTTATTATGCGTATATGTATATACTATTTTAATGCAATGATTTGCATTTCGTGCTTTCCCTAATATCTTTCTTTGACGTTACTGATAAAGAATGCTGAGTTCGTTATTGCCAGAGCTTACTTTTTTTTGTTTCATCAGTTGAAATAAATAGATCGTTAAAATATATTTCGATTTTTAATCTGTCGAAAAACCTTGACGCTTAACAAAAACTGCTTTTCAAATACCCCTATCTTTAGTTCCATAAAGATATTCAAATGTCGAACTATACATACGTACCAATACGTTAATCTTGATTACAATTTTAGAAGTTAATGAAACGATTCATTTTCTTATTGATGGAATAAAACAACTACATATTTTTGATTGTTCTTGAAAGGGATCCATAAAGTACCTTCCCTCTTCATTTTCGATACAGATAATGCTATAGTAAATGTCAATAGCATTTTAAAACTACTGAGTTGAATCTAAGTCTTGAGTTCTTTTAAATTATGTTGGACATTCTGAACTGTGAGAAAATGCCTTTAATTACAAGTTTCGATCATTTTCGAATCGGAATTCATGGTGAAAATGTACCAAGACTTCGTGAATAAAAACAATAAATAAAAGTGAACACAATTGAAACACAAAAACGCAGATAGCACAGAGGAGATCTGCAACTGTGAACAGTGAGGGGGCCATTATACTTTGCTATACGGTTCCATCTTTCACCTGCGGCGTTTGTTGACATGAGGGTGCCAGTTTTTCACCCAAGCCAATGGTGAAATCTCGACTCCCTACACGGTGCCGCTGGTGCTACAAGCGTTTCCCACCGCAAAGGTGCCAATCGCAACCAGTAGTTTTAACAATGTGGTTACTGCTTTGGCCTGATTGATTTACCAGGAAAGCCCCTAAGAGCGAACAAGGATAAAGGCTAATGTAAAATTGCAAGCAAATACCCAGCACCTCATTTGTTTGCAATTCTTCAAAGCTGCAGTGTCCAGATATTGCATTTTGCCCTCATTAGAAACACAGTTAATCTGGACGGTCCGTTGCTGATACGAAGGAAAAGTAGGGGAAGAAAATAAAATCTCTGAATATGTTCTGATAGTGGTAGCAAAAATAATTTTTCTCAACTGTGAAAAGTCTTTATCTATGCAGCATGTAGTAATATGGAAAACATTTCCGGTAAGATACTTGTTTTCACATTAAGCTGTGGGAAAGCCATAAAATTCAGTACGTTTTCAGGAAATGATCTGTGGCTTTTTTGGAATGTTCTTATAGTGTGTAACTAAAACGTTGGGTTCGTTTTTTTTGACGTGTTGATTTTAGTTAATGTTTTTGTTCTTTTTAACTTATACCCTTCCTTATCAGTTCTTGAAAAATGAAATAACACCAGACTAAGCAGAAATGCTACCATTGTGCAGTTTCTTAATCGAGCTGTGCTACCAAAGCAAAATGCTACCATACTCACTAATTCACCCCCTTTTGAAATAGAATCGTTTAACAGTGCTGGGCGAGCCTTTTAAGGTTGGGCAGTTACTATTTTCTTTCAATTGTTATCCATTGAAGGAAAGTAAAACTGTGTTGCAATGCTTAATTAGGCATATAACATGCATGAATTTTTATTTTTTAGTCATTGTAGTGTGGGTCCGTGCGGTTAATGTATTGGTTAATCACACTTAATAATTGACGTAGTTTATCTTCTAGAATGAATAACATCAAATAATTCTAAAAATATAGCTGAAAATATGCATGACAATTGTTTTAAATTTTGATGTACTTGTACTCTCAGTGACTTGTTGTGAAAACAATGTATGCAACTTAAGTAATTTATAAAGCTACTTAACGTATAATATTAATCTTTTTTTTTTCCTTTTAAAACGTGCTTTAAATTTTAGTGAAAGTTTATTAGGATGGTTGAAGTGGATATGTACCATAAATCAAGTTTTGTATGTTTTAATCAATATGACTGGGGTTCGCACATTCAAGTTGGTCCATGATGCTTAATTGCATCCTCAGCTGTCTTACTAAAATGGTTGAAGTCAATAATATTGTAAAATCGTGGATAAAAATATGAATATCAACTAAAACTGTTTTAAAACTTCAGTGCCCTTGTCCTCGGTTACAATGACTTTGCTGTGTAGTTGGTAATTAAAAAAGACTTCTCAATTGAATCGTTTATTTCAGGAACCACCTAAGCGACAAAAATTTCTAATTTTTAGAAAAAAAATTATTTCTTCCCGTTAAACTATTTAATATCGATTACAACAATATTTTTTGAAAGTTATATATATAAATATGGATATTTTTCAGTTTAAAATATTGAAATCCTGATCGATTTTTTCATAAATAATGGTAAAAATACTTTTTCGAACTTTTAGTGTTTGCCGCTTAGGTGGTTTCTGAAACAAAAGATTCAATTTACAGTACTAATAAACTTTTTGAATCTTAATTTAAACTTCAATGATTAAAATAATAATTTCTGTCGGAATGCTCATTTGATAAGTAAATTACCATCTTTAACCGACCAAAGATGGCGAAGAAACAACCCGCCCTTTAAACATCACCTCAAGTGGAACTTTTATATCTATCCGCTTTTCAGATTAAATAGAAGAATTGCAGTCCGTATTTTACAGAAGCTTTCAGCCTCAAGCGTTTTTAATGTGGCAGAGCGTTTAAGTTATTAAAGCAAGCAAAATGTGTAAAAGAGATTACCCGCCTAGGGCTCGGGAGAGGCAGTTTCGCCCAAAGAAGCCATTCAAGTTGAACAGGGCAAGTTTAAGCCCTATCTCTCCTAGCTCCCCGGACTATTTTGTTTCCGGCGCCAAAGCCGCTTAAGTGAAATTTATTTTGGAAATGCGGTTTGGATATCGAGTCAGAATCACTTGAAGAATTATAGTCATGAAGTATTGCGAAGTGGGTTTTTGAATAGCATGGAGATGGTTTGTAAAGGGGAAAAAACACGAATTTGAAAGAATAAATCTACTTTAAATATTACTTCTAGTTTAAATGTATGAAGCGGAGATGTTTTTTTTCTTTTCTCTCTCTTTCTTTCCGTTTATGAGATTTTTTTTAAAAGCAGTTTCTTTATTTTTAAAAGCTCAATCAGGGGTGATAAATAGGTTTTAAATTTTTCTTGGTTTGAGTTTTATGCAAATAAGAGTTTTTTTTTCTTCTAAAATTTAAAACTGAGTTTCTTACATTTGAAAATGTTTTCAACGTTGCATTTATATCTATATATTTGCTATTTTTAAATAGCGATACGTACGTTAAAGAATAAATAATATTATGTGAAATTACCGTATATGTAAAAATCATTATTTTTCAAAGTACGTATATACAAGATGATCCAAAAGTCAGGGCGAACTTTAAAATTGAATAATTCCAAAACGAATAAAGATAAAAGTATGCGGCTTGCATTAAACGGATAGGAATTGAGCCGGGTTTTGTGTGGGTATGAAAAAATAGTTCTATTGGTGGCCAACAGACGGCGCTGTCAGGTGTCTGATTTGAGGCTATGCAAAGTAACAGACAACATAAAAAGGAGCCGGTAATGGTATTCGAAGCTTATATGCATAGAAATGCTGTCCTGAGTTAAGAAACCCTCATAGACAGAACTCTGCACGAATTTCTATACATATAAGCTTACCTTGCTGAAGTACCTGCTGTATCAGGTAATGGTAGTCAAATCTTATATGCATAGAAATGCTGTCCAGAGCTCTGTCTAAGAGAATTTCTCAACTCAGGACAGCATTTCTATGCATATAATCTTCAACTAACATTACCTGCCCGCAGTCGCTCTTTTTTATATCGTCTGTTACTTTGCATAGCTTCAAATCAGACACCTGACAGCGCCGTCTGTTGGCCACCAATAGAACTATTTTTTCACAACCACACAAAACCCGGCTGAATTCTTAACCGTTTAGTGCAAACCGAATGCTTTTATCTTTATCCGTTTTGGAATTATTCAATTTTGAAGTTCGTCCTGACTTTTGGATAACCCTGTGTTTTTATAGAAAGCTGATATATCAAATTATGATACGCAATGGTTTCTTATGTTCAAATGCAAAAAACACATAGTCATTAAATAAAGGGCAAATACAGTCCTTTCGCCTAATGGAATAGCCATTTTGCAATGAAAACAAATTCTGATAAATTTGATCTTCCCTTTCCCGGGATCAAAATAAAACTACAATGTTTTGGTACATTGAAAATGTAATATAATAATCGGAATATTCTTTTAACCGATATTCTAATTATCAGGTTCAACGGTATATGTATAAAAATGTATCATCTATGCAAACTGATTGAGCAAGAGGAATTTAGAATCCCCCCCCCCCCCTTACGAGAAAACTCGTAACAATTAATTCGAGGATGGCCAAACTGGTTTCAGTTGTCCAAACAGTCGTAGATACAAATACATCTCCGGAAGGTCAGAAAAATTGTTCAAAATTTCGTCTTGGGTCGAATTAACTAATATTTAATTAACAAGAAGTTCTGTCAAGAATTAAACGAGACTACTTTCCCGTACATCGACATCGGCATTTTAGCATCTGATCATTATTCTCTTGATTATCTGAGACTGAAAATTATGTCAAACATACCTTTTTAGCACTTAAAGCTGATTTCTAAAAGCAAAATATACCCCTCTCATCAGATGAAATAGACACGTAAAAAGTAAATAAACGAATAAATAAAGTTTTGTCGCACCTTTTAAAGAATGTAACTATTAATTCTTCCTTAGAAAAGATCCTCAATCGTTTTCAAAAAGAAAAAAAAAATAAATAAATAAATAAAAGTACAAAGAGAGTACAAGAGAAAAAACACATTTTATCAAAGAAAGAAAAAAAAAAACTCGCCCGTTAATAAAATGTCTCGAATTTCACTTTTAATCCGTTGCCAGTTGTTAAATATAAATAAAGAATAACATGCCCTCGTGAATGAAACATTTTTGTTACAAAAAAGGAACGTCTGCAAAAAAAAAAGAAAAAAAAAATAACAATAATAAATAAAATAAAACAAATGAATAAATAAACAAAAAAATCGTCTGCACGGTCAGTCATTTTTTTTCTGAGCCTGCATTTCCGCTATGTTTGCGGAGTCGGAGTCGGAATCAGAGTCCTCACCGAAGATTATTCAGAAAAGTGCTTTACAAACCTTATTTATCAAAACCATTTTCTTACAAAGTTAGTTTGAAGGAAATCCGACTTTAAGTTCAGGATCAACATTCAACTTAAATTCCCCGTAGGCGCTAATGTTACATTTTATTCTGAACGGTTCAATATTGAACGAAAAATGGTTCAAATCAAAAAGCGAAGTATGGGAATGAGCCTCTCCGAGGTCTTTCAAACGAAAAAAAGTGTATTCCATTCGGACGGTTCACTCAGAACTTATTAGGTGGGGAAAGGTTACTTGAACAGTTCAATGTTGAACGAAAAAATGTTCAAATTGAAAATTTAAATACGGTAATGAAGTATCCTTGATTAGATTCCAAAATAAGTTAAAAATTTCTCCCATTTCTCACATACAGATGTCACCGGGAAACTCGTGACAATTAAGTCATAGACGGTCAAAATGTTTCAGCTGTCCGGACAGTTGTTGGTACAAATGTATCTCTCGAACATCAGACAAAACTGTTCAACATTTCTTCTGGACTTACCTAAAATGATATTTTGTCCAACATTTGACTAAAGCTGAAAACCAATGAATTACTTCCTATAAATTGTACAATTAAACAAAATATAATCAATGCATTTAAACTCATGCTCTATATAGCAATTGGTATATACCAGAACTATCACTGATATTCTCTTCAGCAAAGCTGACACGGTACTACGTGCAAAAATAAAACAACTCCTTATCAGCTATATAGGTAAATCATTAGCCATTTTGCATTTTAACATTCGTAAATCATCTCCTCAGAACATCATTCAAACATTTCTCAATTCCTCAGAGCTCCAATCGATCAGCTTAGCTGCAAGTGGGATTTCCGTAGGCATCGGTTATTGGAAAACAAATGCCAAGCCTTAAAGCAAGATACCCACTCAACTCATGGTAATATTCGATAAATTTTGAGACGTCGAGTGGTAACAAATGAAACGGACGCACTTTGAGCACCTAATTATTAACTGAGACAAAGCTTCCAAAATAACTCGTTAGTCAGATGTCGCAATTTGTTACAGTGGGTTGCAGTGCTCTTCCTTTAAACAGTGTTAATCATGTACATGGCTGAATTCGCTTTGAATAGCTGGGATGTTTGAATGAACAAAAATATTTCTAAAGCTAAAATAATAACTTGTACTGAAAAATTTGCAGAATACCGACTATGCAGTAAAATACTTTTGAATTGCAATTAATTGCATTTTTATTTCTGGATAATTTAGATTATACTTTTGTTAAATATATTTCGTGCTTTTCGTAAAATGTAAAGGCACATAATGAATTCATTTGCATGAAGTATAATTATTAATTAGTTAAAAAATATTTAAATAAAATAAAATTAATGCAGTAAATGGCAAATTGTTAACAAATGAAATGGATGTACTTTGAGCACCTAATTATTAACTGAGACAAAGCTCCCAAAATCGTTCGTTAGTCAGATGTCGCTATTTATTACAATGGGTTGCAGTGCTCTTCCTTTAAGCAGTGTTAATCATGTACATGGAAGGATAGCTTTGAATAACTAGGATATTTGAGAGAACAGAAATATTTCTAAAGCTAAAATAATTACTTGTACTGGAAAATTTTCAGAATACCGACTATTCAGTAAAATACTTTTAAATTGTAATTAATTGCATTTTTATTTCTGGATAATTTAGAATAGAATTTTTTTAAATCTATTTTGTGCCTTTCGTAAAATGTAAAAGCATTTTTTTTTGACATAATAAATTTATTTACTATAAAATGGGGTGAGTTGGTACACTTTTCAGCTTTGATTGTAAAAATAGTAGTTAAAAGATTTTTTTGAATTTGATTTTTTGGGTAAAAACTTCGGTCTTACTTTGTTTTCGATATTCCAAGCAAAGAAGAAACATTTTGAACAGTTATTATTTATATATATAGGAATTTAGGGGTGTTCCGAATCACCTGGTTGATAGAGGTCAATCGAAACACATGTTAAAATTTTTATTTTTTTCACTTAAACTTGTAACAGGTTTCACAAACATGAGTGTAATTGATGAGGAAAAATAAGAACCGATAGTAACTGTCAAATAAAAGTTTATTTTCTACCAGTAAACATTTATATTTTGTCAAAATTCAAAATATTTTGGACTTATGAAAAATTAAAATTGATTTTAAGAAATGCTTTTGAATTGAAATACAAAGTTTTAATATAAATTGAAATCACTCATGTCGTCCACAAGCATGTACTTGTCCTTAGAACTAGCAGTTGTGGCTTGGCTTAAGTTTTTTCATAACATCTTCTGGGATGAACGCTGCCTTTTCTTTAGTTGCTTAAAATCTCTAATTTTCGGGGATCGTCTTGTAAGATTTTCCAACTTATTCATCACTGTCTGTGTGCTTGACTTTTGCTACATGAGGTCTCTATGACTTTCTTCTATGTATTTAAGTAAAATGAAGTCTTCTGGAGCAAAAATATTTTTTAATCTGCAACTTTCTGTCATTCTAAGATCTCGTTGCTCACGAGAAGGGATTAACAATACTAAATCCTTGTGCTTAGCTTGACTAGAAGAATTAGGGTTGGAATCTTGATTTTTCAAACAGTTTCCTTCAAATAAGTTCGATTGGAGCAACAAAACAAAGTGTTCCGATTCACCCCGCAAATTCTTATTCTATGGCATTATGAAGAATCGTTCCTTTTTATGCCACAGTTAAAATGCGTTGTCTCTTCTAATGTGGTACTATGTTGCTCAGATATTTGCATAACTAAAAATACTATTCTTAGATTGGAAACATAAAGGGATCTGTACTTACATTCAAAGTTTTGCAGACCATGAACATTTGATGTTTTTAAGCGTCTCACTTGCAGCCTTGCACAGACGCCAATAGTGTTTCTAGAATAAAAAAAAAAACATTTTTTCCTACTTCTTATAATATTACCTTTTTAAAAACAAATTTAACTGCCAAAAATAACCGACGGTATATTTATGAAGAATTTATTTATATGATCAGGAAGTTTTGTTCCGAATCAGCCCGATGTTCCTATACACCCCATTTTACGGTACATGAAGTGTAATTATTAATTAAATAAAAAACATCTTTGAGTAAAGGAAAATTAATGCAGTGGGCACAAAGCTTCCAAAATAACTCGTTAGTCAGATCTCGCAATTTGTTACAATGGGCTGCAGTGCTCTGTCTTTAAACAGTGTCAATCATGTAAGTGGAAGGATAGCTTTGAATAACTGGGGTATTTGAGTGAACATTGAACAAAAATGTTTCAAAAGCTAAAATAATTACTTGTGCTGGAAAATTTTCAGAATACCGACTATTCAGTAAAATACTTTTAAATTGTAATTGCATTTTTATTTCTGGCTAGTTTAAATTAGATTTTTTTAAATCTATTTGTGCCTTTCGTAAAATGTAAACGCATTTTAATTTGACATAATAAATTCATTTACATGAAGTACCTATAATTATTAATTAAATTAAAAACATCTTTGAATAAAAGAAAATTAATGCAGAAAATGGCAAATTGGTAACAAATGAAATGGATGTACTTTGAGCACCAAATTATTAACTGAGACAAAGCTTCCAAAATAACTCTTTAATCAGATGTCGCAATTTGTTACAATGAGTTGCAGTGCTCTTCCTTTAAGCAGTGTTAATCATGTACACGACTGGATACGTTTTGAATTGCTTAAATATTTCAGTGGACCAAAAAATTTTAAAGCTAAAATATATGTAAATACTGAATAATTTTCACTTATTGTTGGGGAATGGACCGACTACCATGTTTTGCATAAAAACGAATACCTAATATTTAGCTATACAGTATTAATTATCACTTTTATTGCGGGCCAGTTTAGTTTAGAAATTTTCGAGCAATTTTTTTATTTTTGTAAAATATTAATGTATTTCTATATAACATTCTAAATTCATCTGTATTAAATATCCCAAGTAGCACACTTCGTTTTTTAAAGCTTGTAAAATGGTTATTAACGTTGTGACAACGGATTAAAAACGTTTATAAAACGTTTAAACGTTTTTTGTGCTACCTGGGAATTATTATTGATTTAAAAAAAATAAAAAAAAAAAAACATTCCTAAAGAAATAATACAGTAGGGCAATGCCATGCAAGTGTGGAGAAGCGTTGAAAAAATCAAACTCGAGTAATGTGACTATTCTGCATATTTTTTGGTTTAAAAATGTTAGAAGTTTCTTATTTATAACAATTTTTTTGTTAGGAATGTAGTTTTTTAGTTTCGGCAATACTTTGAAATTGGTATTAGAGTATTTTATTTTCAGTGAAGCAAATGGTCAAACTTTCAACATTGATAAGTTTCAATTTTTTCCATTAGATAAATGTGACAAAGGAAGATTGTTGTTTATTACACTTTAAATTAATATTGTGAATTGATGAAACAAGTGTTTTCAATTTAATTAAGTGATTTATGTCAATTTCAAAAAGGCACTGTTCTATGTAACGTAAGTTACCAAAAACATGTTAAAGTTTTCACATCAAATAAAGAAAGGGCAATACAATGTTAACTATGTTATATTTTCTATCTTATAGATGTGTACTAAGCAAATAACAGTACTTTTCTTTTGAATATTGTTTATTTAATTTTTTGTGCTACAATCAAAACGTGTAACGTAAGTTACCCACATATGCAGATAACGTAAGTTACCTAAGTAGGACTTAAATACTTGCGTTTATAAAGAAAGTAAATTGTGAAATAAACCTATGTGGCTAATAGAAGTAATTTATTCAATAATGCTTTTAATTGTACTACTGTATTTACTTAATTTAGATTACTCATATTTCTTAAAATGTCTGTTTTTTAATAAGATTAAAATACACCTTTATTATAAATTGCATGCTTATTTTTGGCTATTAAGATATTAATTCTCTTTAAACAATATTACTGCATTCAGAATATTTAGCAGGTAATGTACTATGAATTATTCAAAAATGACTTCTGTTATGATTTAAAGTTATCAAATATGTTTTGGAAAAAACAAATATAAAAATAGTTTATCTCCTTCAATTGAAATATATTTTGTTTTGCATTAAAATGCCACTGAACTCTGCAGAAAAGATGCGCGGTAGAAGGGGTATGAGAAAAGTCATGTGGATATTACAGATTCATAAATAAGTCACTCTTGATAGTATTGAAATATGTTAGAAAAAGCAAAATGTATCAAAAAATTGTCTGAAGATCCGCACATTCACAATGACCATTTAAGAACCAGAAATGAACAAAATGTAGGATTTCGTTTAGTTGTATTTTAAGGAACAAGAAGAAAAAAACAGAGATAAAAGCTGGTGACTGGTGTGTGGTGAAGTACGAAAATGCATTGTATCCTTGAGTTGTGACGATTATTGAAGAAAACGAGTTTAAAGTAAAAGTAATGGCTGCTGTTGGAACCAATCAGAAATGGCCAGAAACGACAGAGGAAATTTATTATAAGAGAAAACATGATTCGAAAATAGAATTACCTGAACTTGTTAATACCAGCGGCCAGTATGCATTTAAGTCTTATGTTTTGTAATTGTGTTGATTGATCATTAAGTTAGGCATTAAATTTCTGTAAATTTAACTCATAATTGTTAATTTTCAGTATTTTGATCTAAACTAAGCTGAAATTTTCATTCATTAGTTTTTGTAATAAATATATGCTTGTAAGTGAATTTTGTAACTTAAGTTATTGTAACGTCAGTTACCCAGTTAAAAATTCTCATAAAATTCAATTTTTTAAATAAAATTTTAAATTTATGAAAATTAATTCCTAAATATTATAAGAAACTGATTTCTATTTCAAACTAGAAAACAGCTGTAATAGAGCAGAAATTTGCCTTAGAACCAATTTTCATATTATGCCGTTCCCTTTTTGTGTAACGTAAGTTACTGCCTTATTTTTGACTGCTAAATTTTGTAAAATTTAAGTGCATCGAATATTTTTGCATTTTAATTTTGCTTTTGACTGGCATTTTCACTGAATGCTTTTGTACAAGGTTTTTATAAGAATATTTGTCTGTACTAAGGAGCTAACTGCATAAGAGTTGGTCAAAATGTAACGTAAGTTACCGTGGAATTGCCCAGTAAATAGCATTTTCTTTTGCAATTACAAATTATAATTTATTTGAAAGAGTTTCTGCTGTCTTAAGTCTCTTCCGTTAAGATACTGTTGATTAATTTTCATCTTTTGATACGACGTAATCTCTCATCGCACCTTCCTTTTGGGGCAAAGGGGGGGGGGATCTTTATTATATTTTTTAATTTTCGGCATTTGGCCGAAGCGCCGAATACCGAAGCTTCGGCCAACTAATAGCCGAAGCTTCGGCCGAAGCTTCGGCTGGCACACATATTGAAGTTTTTGGATTAAATGCATAATAAATGCGTAGAGTTTTATACTTTTCTCCATATCTTTTAATATTTTCAGCGTTACACAACATTTTCAGCTTACTGAGTCATTCTTAAATTAATTTCACTAATTAAAAGTTTTCTTCTTTTGTTTTGCTTTGTACTGCTAGTACAAGAAAAAACGACATTACTAATTTTGTATTGCAAATTAGTAGTAGGAAGCTCTACTTGGAACATGAAAAGCTCAGTCTGCAGTTCAGTTGATGTTTTATAATAAAACAACTGATATGATCATGTATTATACCATAGAACTACCCAATCTACTACTATTTACGTTGTGTTATATAATTATCTTAACTCATTAATGCCTAGCGTCCCTTTTTAGGGACTGTCCAAAAAAAGGGTCTGAATTTCCCCAAAATGAACATTTCAACCAAATAATAGTGCTCAATACCTTGGTATTGTTGCAATTCGTTATTAACAGATTGCAGCACATAACCATTGTAAAGTGTGTTCTGTAGCAGTTTTATTTTGATCTTTATCAAAAATGACATAGTTCACAATCTCAAGAACAAAACGCCAAGTTTTCAAAGTTATTCCCAGCTTCCCAGTTTAGATTAATTGCTGATTTTATTTCTTCTTATAAAATGTCTTTTCAGATATTATATCGTGGGCAGAAACAAATTTTAGTAAAAAAAGTATGTACCCTCTGGGGTCTATCGTAACTTTTAAGGGACAATTTTTCTTTCCTTAATAAAAAAATTATTTTTTACATGATATTTTTAAAATTATTTTTCCTGTCCATTAAACACTGTTTGTAACCAGTATATAAAATATCTTTGGAAAAAAAAGTATCAGGCATTAATGGGTTAATATTCTTGATGCAAAATGCTTCAGTTTTTGGTGAATTCGAAATAATAGTAGGGTAAAAGCACCAGTAGTCGGCCATTTAAAAGATCTTTTGTTGATCTTGGCTAAACTAGAACTTTCAGCTATCAATACAGTAACAAAAACAAGGTAAAACTTTAGGATGAACCTTTCTGATAGTGAATCATACACTTGTTTCAGAAATTAAAAAAAAAATATGTTAAAATCCAAGCTTTTGTCAACACTAGTAAATGCTCCAAAAGTCGGCCACAGAATCATCTTACCTGAAAAATAAGCAGAATCGCAATCTTGGATGACGGACATACCATTCAAAATGAAATGACTCATTACTAATTCAAGAAAAAGTGCCCGAAACTTAACGGCCACTGGTTGATGATTGAGGATAAGTACATGAATGTGTGAATGCGTCATATCTGATTTTGAATTAAAAATGTACTATTTATGAGGAGTTTTATGTCATTGTGGCTGACTATTGGAGACCGGCCGACTACTGGAGCACTTACCCTATCACGCATTCTTTCTTACTTTTGTCTTTCATTCGCTGCGTAAATTTCAGGCCGAAGCAGCCGAAGCGGCCGAATCACAACTCATGCTTCGGCCAGACCGAAGCTTCGGCAATTTGGCCGAAGCTTCGGCCCGGCCGAAGCTTCGTTCCATCTCTAATTTTAACTGGTACAACTGATGTTTAATTACTATGAATTGTTTTAATATTAATTTGAATGAATTACTACTTACTTTTCTCGTGATTTCTTTTTGAGAATATTATGTGTGTCAAGCTATAATAAGATTTTTTTTCAAATTTTTACGATATTAATAACACTTTACGCGGTAAACAACAAACATATGTGTATTTCGTCTTTCTTTTAATGCATAATTGCCAAAAAACACATTAAGTTAGAAATTCATTAATCACTCTAAGTAGCCCTTTTGTACTCCAACGCATTCTACGTAAAGTATTCGTGATCCTTAGAAGTGAAAAAGCATTCCGTGTACGCCAATTTTGGGCTAAAAAGGTGTTTTCTTTTTCAGTGTATTTGTTCTCTGGTTTAGTATTTTAGTCAACAATAACTACACGACAAAAAGAGGTGTTCTCTTTTTGTAACTAATATAAAAAGAGGTGTTGTTTTTTCAGTATAATACTGCCAGCAGAGGTTTCAGTTTTTAAACTAAAATTACAGTAATAAAGTGTAAAATTAGCTATTTTACAGTGTAACACTGTAAAACTAGCAAATTTACAGCCTACTACTGTAAAATTAGCATTATTAGAGTTTATTACAGTAAGACTACTGTAAAATTTAATAAATAATTACATATGATACAGCAATCTCTGTTAACAGTTTTGTTACCATTTGTTTATTGTTATCAAAACCGCTGGGACTGAATTTTTCTGTTCATTTGTATGCGAAAACTATCGTTTTATGTGATTAGCACTTAGTTCAATTGAAGAAAGTAGTCAAAAACTTGTACTGTGAGTAAAATTAGACAACATTAAAAAAAGTACAAACGTATACATTTAAAAGGAGTTAAAAAACCTCAGCTAACAGCTGTTTTGGGGTTGTAAAATGCAAATCATGGTTCACTTGACTGTTTTTGACATGTCAACCTGTCTTTTATTTGCATGCACTGGTGATGAGGCTCGCATTTTATGTCCTCGAAACAGCTGTTTGCTGCTCTTTTTTAATGTAAACATTTATTTTTTTAAACGTTGTCTAATTTTACACATAGTGTAATGTTACTAACTTTCAAATCAGGGATCGGATCTTTAGCTGATACAATCACAAACTGATCTACACTGCAAAAAATGAACTGTTCTTTTTACATTATGATACTGGCAGTAGAGGTTCCAGTTTAAAACTGTAAAATTGCACGGTAAGAAACTGTAAAATTGCTAGTTTAGTTTAGTACTGTTAAACGAGCAATTGTACAGCTTATTACTGTAAATTTAGCCATTTTTGCAGTTTATTAATATAAAACTAGCTATATTATACTGTAAAAGCAACATTCATTTTTTTGCAGTGTAGATTTCTCAAAAACGCTTACAGAGAAAATGAAAAAAAATATAAAAAATCCTTCAACTATGAAATTGAAAGATTTTTCGTCACGGACGAAAATTTATCATAACTTCTTTGCACTTTAAAATTCACAGGATTAAAATGTTGCCTGACAAGTGTATGAAAGTATACAGATGATAGTGCTGATGATTCATATAAAGAATATCTTGATATTTAGTCAGCTCCTACAACTGATGAAATGAAGAATGCAATGAAATATTTTATACGTAGAAAATAAAATCGCTTCGATGTATGAAAAGTCGATACTAGAGAACAATTTATCAATGAGATTCGAAAACTCTCTACACAATGAATTGTTGGTGATTTCTTAAATTTATGCATAATTTTTATATGTGAACGGAAAGACATAACAAGAACAAAAAGTTTTTTTTTTATTTTTTGCATTTCGAAACAATTAATTTGAAACTTACAATTATTAATTTGTCTACTAAATTCTTGATTCTTCTTTTGTTAGCATCTGGTTCTTGTTATCAAAATAATTTTGCACCGAAGTAATCGCATAAGCACGTTCTACTGTATTAATTACTAGCGGTACCCGCACGGCTTTGCCTGTGGTATAAAATTTAAAGTTCATTTGTAAAATAATTGATATAGCAGAAAAAATGCTCTTTTTTAGTTGTAATTCAACTATAATTCCTTCAAAGTATGATATAAAAATCTGGTATGGACCCCACGCTACTTATTTTTATGTGTAGATGCCTTAAATGCTAAAATAGTGCTTGGAGTGAGCAAGATAACAGTTCAAACATTTATATCCCTAGTTTGCAACGAAACAATGCAAAAAAAAATGTTTTACAATGATTAATCCCCTAAATATCGCCGATTTTAACATCATTCAGTGGATTTTTCGCAAAATATCGCCAATAGCGCCAAATTGAGTCCAAATAAAAAAAGGAAACAATTTTTTTCCCCAACTTGGCGATATGTCGCCAAGATATCGGCAAATACTTGGCGACCAAAAGTTTGGCGATATATCGCCAAGTGGTCGTGCCGATTCATATCACTTTTGTCTGCATTGAAATGAACACTGATTTACCCCATAAAAGGGGTAAAACACCCCCTTGGAACATTCGAATGCAACCCCCAGGGGAGATGCACAAAAATAAGCCAAAAGAGAAAAAAAAAGAGCAATTTTGTTGCTCACAGAAACCAACAGAAATCTTACCAAAGTTTAAAAGAAGAAAGTTTCCTTTCCTAGTTTTAAAAACAAAACAATACATTTTCCGAAATGAAACACTTTAAAAAGAACGATGCAATAACGCAATTGATACGATATTTGGTTAATCTGTACTTTAGATACCCCTTCTCTCGCTTAATGGGAGATAGGCGTGATAAGCGTGGTAACCCTGACTATTTTGCGTAGTTTCTCTCGGAGCTTTCAATTCTGCGAGACACGCAAAAACGCGCCGATTGGTGACTTTTCGAAAACGCGCCAAGTAAGGTTCCAAAGCATGTTCACCGGGAAAAAGACAGGGTTGCCAGAGAATTGAAACAGAAAAATATTACGCCTCCTCTAAAAAAATATACTACAAAATACTACTGTTTCCAAACGTTGCCAAAATCAATGCTGAAATGCGAAATCTATGAAAATGAAAAAAAAAAAAAAAAAAATCCGCCAAATCTCTTAATTAAGTCATTAGTATACTGGAAACAGGGTTGCCAGAAAAATACTACGCTCCTTATTTGGGCCGAAAAAATACTACTTCTGGCAACGTTGGAAAAATAACGAAACAAAAATAAGTATGAACACGTAACCATGGTAACAACATGAAAAATTGATTTCCGTTGATAAAATAATTCATTTCATCTATCTTTTCAAACAAATTTTATTCTCGAGCAAACCATTTTAGAATCGTTTGGCTTGCTTTACTGAAGGTAAGCCTTGAATTCCGGGAGTCTAAAAACAATTGTTACATCTCTCCTGATGATCGTTGAAACTTCAAAAAAACATCATTTTATGCAGAAAATTTCAAGCTTTCGAATGACATAAGACTTGAAAATGTGTGTGAAATATTTCTTTCCTATTTAGTCGAATTCCACTAAGAATTCGAATAGAAAAAGAACGAAATGGAATTTTCGAAAAATCGCTTCGAGGTGCAAAACTACATGCTACAAACTAATTTTGTACCAAGTGGCATGAAAATCGATCGAACGGTTTCGGCGCTACGCGCGTAACAGACAGACAGAAGGACAGAAAGAAAGAAAGACAAACCTTCAGCTTTATTATTAGTAGAGAAAATATGTTCACTGACTTGCGCCAAATCCTTGTTTTAGCACTGTTATAAAATGTTGAAACTCTACTATTTGATTCACATCAGTAATAACATGAACTTTACAGATTTCAGTAATATTAAAATATTTTAATAAAATTAATATTTTTTAATATGATGGCATCAATAAATGAGAAAAACAAAATATTTAATTATTACAGAATTAAAAAATATACGTAAAATGCAAAATATGTTTTATTTTCTACTTAAAACTTTTGCTCGGCTGAAATAAAAAAATAAACCAAACAGAAAAAAAAAAATATCGAGCCGTTCAAGTTTTGACCATTTCTGACCGAACTATCAACAAATAAAAATGTGAAGTCTTTCCGAATCGTCTGGGAATTTATGCCCCTGCTGATCCGGAAAAATATGGGCGTTGAAGAAATTTCTTATGCTGTTGAGATTTTGGGGTTAGTCGAAGCAGACCAGCACATGGGGCACACAATTTTGAAGAATAAAAATGGGCAGTTTTCTCTTCCTGTCACTTCGGATTTTCTTCGGGCGAGCTTGAGACGAAAATCAAGCCCTGCATTCATCTCCATTTATGTCCACACGCTATGAATATGTTTTACATTTAGCTATGAAAGAATGCTTAGAAGCGAAGGACAAAACTACTAAGGTGTGAATGGTGGTGATTAAAACTGAAATTTAAAAGGACATAAAAAAAGAAAATTTCAAAATTGTTACAAACTTTATGCTAATACTACCTCTGTGTTTAATTATTTGTTTTAACTAATAGTTATACATTTGTAGCTTTGTTTCTATATCTATTTATCTAGCTCTCTCTAGTTATTAATCTATATATTGTAATAATTTAAAGAGAAAATGTCTATATAAATATATCGACGTATATCTTTCGTATATCTATATTTATCTATCTCTAGAACAGTGACTGTTTCATGATTGTTGCACCGATAAATTGATAGAATAACTCACCACATTTTTCTCTATCCTTGAACTTAATTCGTTATGGAAAATTTCATTTTTACAAGTAATAAACAATGAGAAGGCAAGCAATATTAAGTTTCTCACAACAATGCATCAACAAAGTAGTATGTTCGGTTCAATTGTATAAAAAGTGTTAAAAATAGTGCACTTTAAAAATTTTGAAGATTTGTTTTCAAATTAAAGAAGTATTTTTTCATATGCTTTGCAAGATTTTTGCAAATTGCTTTTAAATAAAAATTTTATAGACATTATTCAAATAAAATTTTTATGCTCAAAACATTTTCAAAACAGCTCTTGTCCGCCCTATTATTCTGATCTGAACTCTTTTGTTTAATTTTGTGAGGCATTTTTAAAGAAACGTTTATAAAATGTACCCCCGAATCAATGAGCGAGTTGGGCTAAATGTTTCTTTTCGTCTGTGACACATCATAGCCATTAATGGCAAATATATGAAGCATGTCTTAAACTTCTATGATTCAATAAGTTTTGAAATTCTCGATTGCAATTTCATGCAGCTCAATAATTGTCACCATATACACTGCAAAAAATATGCTGTTTTCATAGTATGATACTGGCAGAAGAGGTTCTAGTTTAAAACTGTAAAAGCACAGTAATAAACTGTAAAACTACCTAGTTTCAGTTTATTGTCATAAAACTAGCAGTTTTAGCAGTTTGTTGTTGTAAAATTAGCAATTTTAACATAAAATTAGCTGTATTATACTGTAAAAACAGCAGTATAATACTGGCAGCAGAGGTTCCAGTTTAAAAATGTGAAACTAGCGATTTTATAGTTTGTTACTCTAAACTAGGAATGTTAGTGTTTACTACTGTAAAATTAGCAATTTCACAGTTTAATACTGTAAAATATAGTAAAAATAGCTGTATTATACTATCAAAACAACATCTATTTTTTTGCAGTGTATATCTCTTGAATGTTACACACTCAACTACATGTTTCACAAACTGACTTTCCTTCCAGCCCCCGCGTCTCTTGGTGCTATCCGAATGCTGATGATGGACGTGCCAAGCCCCACCACTCAAGGCGAAACAGTCGAGCTGATCTGCAGCTACGAGCTGGACGAAGACAATCTCTACTCCGTGAAGTGGTACAAGGATGATGTTGAGTTCTACCGTTACGTACCGAACGACTGGCCACCGGGACAGTTTCTACCCATACTGGGAGTGAGGGTTGATGTAAGGTCATTTCGATTGTATGATTGAAGAAATTAGAATAGTCATAGTTTCTCATTTTATTATTGTCAATACTTATTGTGCTAAGCGCAAAGGGCGGTATCTGCAGACGATCCCAAACTGAGATATTGCTGTTTAATGTTTTGTGTCTCCATGTACTGTCGGCCCTGCTTAAACGAATACTATTGGCTCCAAAAAAATTTATTCGATTAAACGGGGTATTTGTTTAAGCGGGGATTTTTAACATTGCGTCTATATCATGGGAAACATTCGGTTCGAGGATATTTTATTCGTATAAGCGAGGTGTTCGTTTATCTGTCACCCGATTAAGCGGGCAGATAGTATTTGATTCAGGAGCTGTTTTCAGAATTTTTTTTAAGAAAAATATTTTACTTCATCAAATTACCCTAAATTGTTGTATTTAGGTAAAATACGCCACAAAGGTCCACCTTGTGATAATAATTCAATTTTGTTAAAAGTGCAGATATGGTTTCTGGTTTAAGAACGGCAGTGTAAATCATATGCAGAACGATGAATAAATTACTGGCCACTGGGGCAGTTTCTACCCATACTGGAAGTGAGTGTTGAAGTAAGGTCATTTTGATTTTATGATTGCAGAAAATAGAATAGTCACATTTTCTCATTTTATTATTGTCAATACTTATTGTGCTAAGCGCAAACTCGGTATTTGCAGACGATCTCA
>JAXGGA010012663.1:0-37976 GCA_038373865.1 Uloborus plumipes
ATCATAATCATTTAGTTTTTTGTTTTTCATTTATTTTATTTAAGTATTATAACCGCATGTTTAAGGGGGGAGGCGGGGCGGTCAAATGGGAATGTAAGCCCACTGTCAAAATTTTCAATGCTTGGCACTTAATTTTCTCTGAAACAGGGACGAAAATCACCAGAAAGATTACTGCCGTTTTCGGAACCCACTAACGCAGTCAGAATTACTGTCTGGAAGGAATTTTTTTAGTCAAAACAACCTTTAGGATTGCCAATAATGTTAAATGAAAGGGCTCTGAGGGGTGTCCCCCCCCCTCTCCCCGTGCGCCAGATTTTATCCTGACCGTCTCTGTGTTTGTTGTATTACTAAAATAATAATTCATAAAAATGTGGAATCATTAATACTATTTTGTACTAGGCAATGAGAAGCAAAGGTATGTAAATGGAAAAATCCAAGTTTTGAGCAAACGCGTTTAAAGATCAGACCTTAGGAAGGTTTTCATTGGAAAAAGTTTTCTGAGTCATGCTATAGATCAGCATTTACCAGGGCTACTAGTAATTTTGGCACTTACATGCCTTTGCTTCTGGCTGCCTCATGTGAAACTTTTTCAGACATAATTTTTATAATTCTATGTTACTGTGTTACTGCTTACTTTATATGTTATGTTTATTATATATATCTTTATCGTAGGTAATGCAGTTAAAAGTAATTTTTTACAATAAAATATGGATTTTAGCACAGTATTGATTCTTATTAATCTTCCCAAATCAAAAATTTCAATTTTTAAGCTCTTTTTTCGAGTCGTCAGTCATAATCATATCAATGAGAAATTAAATGCAGGCTATAACTTATTCCTGATTGAGCAAAGATATTTACTTCTACTTTTTTTTTGTTTCAATTTTGTTTCTTTTTTTTCTTCTTTTTTTATTGATATAATTTTAATTTATTTCGTTGTTTGCAAATTTTGATTCAGTTTTTTTTTTTAAATATAATTTTAATGAGTGCGTTTTACATGACTATTCTTTTTCCTTGCCTTTATACTCCTTTTTTTGCAAAGAGTGATCTATTTCTTCCTTTATTGGATATCAAGTTCGGTCACTAGTGTCACAGGCAGTGTTCCTAACTGCTATTGCAACCCTTAAAATAATTTTGTTAAATATACAACATTTCAGCAATTTTTCAGATTTAATACTGTTATCCCTCCATCTTCTCTCTCTCTTATTCCTTCTTGATTAATGTCACTGTCAGCGATTTGTGGAAGCACAAGTCATTTTTATTTTGATCGAATGTAACATTTTTAAAAGGTTTTTGTTTGCCTCGTTTTTCCTCACATATTTTTTGTCTCATCTTCTTCATAGAGGGCCTCAAAATACTGAATTTATGTCTATTTTTCAAAAAAAATTCCCCCCAAATCAGGGATAATCGACAGTCTACGCTCTACTTAAAAGATGTCATTGCATCACTTTTCCGATATCCATGACGCTACAAGGTCAATCCATAGAACAACAAGAAAATACAGCGAGAGCATTAAAAACGAGAAAAAACGCGGGAGACTTCATCAGGGAAAAAGACACACAAGGAAAAAAATCCTGTTCTGCTAATGCTTTTAAGTAGTAATTTTAATTCTAAATCCAACCCTGGTGGCAACTGGCAACTGAGGGAAAAAAAAAAGAGAAAATAGAAGAAGAAATTGTATGTAATTTCATCGGAATAGTAAGAGCGAATATTTCTCTAACGAAAAATCTAAGTGAAAAATTTTGGATTGGAAAGGGGGGGGGGGGACAAAAGCTCCACCTACACTTCTGAAATTTTTGACCTGTGCCCCCCCAAAACTTTTGGTCACGCTACGCCTATGATGGTACAGATGTAACCTGTAGTTGCCCATCCTTGATTTAGTCAAGAATTTTTAACCTTAAACTAGATTTGTAAAATGCAGCTAAAGTTATGATCGTATGATTAAAAGACAAAATTTAGCAAAATATATATACAGCTAAATCATTTTAATGCGACCATAGTTAATAAGAAATGTTGGCCAAAATGAACATTTTGTTTCTAAAGTTTGGTTTACTATTTAATCAGGTTAAAATTTTTTGCTGCGCCATGGAATATTTGGGGAATGGGGATGGGTACCCTTGGTGGTAGAAAGCCTAAAAGATATCCAGAAGTGTGTTAAATCAGTTTGTACTGAGAACGAAGTCAGTACACATGTTTAACTTGAGAGAATATGAATTTATTTAGAGATAAAACTGTATAAAGCTAACTGTGGAGTGCCGCTTTATTATTTTCATGATATATGGCTAGAAAATAGTGTTATACATTCTAATAGCGCGATATGCAAATAGCTCAAGACGTTTTATGTTGATATACGAGAACAATCAATAGGTCTAAACATATATGAAGTATTTTCTCCCAGAAATATTCAATTTTGAGATTTAAAAAAAATTATAAATGTAATGAGACTACAAGGTTTGCATTAGTAATAACAATGTAGCAGATATTATTTTATAAATAAACACACATTCCTTTATTTTACTTGGTTGTTACAAATAACACATGATATGAACAATTTCATGATTTTTTGCCATTTGCATTGACCCGGTTAAACGGTGTCTTTCCTTTTTCTAACGCATCATATGTTTATAAATGGAATAAAAATGTTTAAGCCCATAACACACAATTTTAAAACTGAAAAACTACAATTTTGAATTTGTATTGAAATATTAAAAAGTTTAAAGAATTTTAACTAAATTTATTCCTAACATTAATGATAAATGCAATATTTTCTTATCATTTAAAGAAATAAAATAATTTAATGGATAAATAAAGTGGTACGCTAAATTTAGAATCACAGGTTAATATTTTCTTACTTGTTGAATACCTTGAATATTTGCTGCATCTTCTAAAAAATAAAGATTCAAGTTTCCTCCTCTGTCACCTACAATCAAGTATGATAAGTCATTTGTGTACAAAGCCACTGTGGACCACCAATGTTGTTTACATTTCGGAAGGTAAAGTTTTTTCAAACAATTGATTTCAATGTCTTCATTAATCTGTCGTATTTTCCACAACACCTAAATGAAAACATTTCATTTTAAATTAAGCATACATTTAGTATCAAAACATTTACTAAAAAGTTTCTATCAAATTCCAGAATTTATGTCTGTCCCTATGTCTGCCCTAAAAGACTCATATCTCTGTTAATGTCAACCAACTTTAATAACATTTAGTAGTTTTATCATTTTTTTAAAGTTTTTATTGCACCATAAATATATTTGTGGTCAAACCGTCTTGGTAAAAAAATGAAAAAAAAAAAAAAAAAACATATTTTATTTCACATCATTCAAAGCTGCCTAAAATAAAATTTTAGTTTTACTTTTACAAAAATGCAGAAATGTTTTAAAAATGAATTATAATTCTTTTTTTACTCATAGAAAGGGCCCAAATATATTTTTATAAAGTAGACCCTAATCAATCTAGACTGACAGGGGACCTAGACTGACAGTAGTTTGAATTGATGAAAATATGGATTGAACACAATACTCTTTGAATTGAGCAAAGGTACATAAATAAATTAGTGTAGATATAAAAATTGTGTTTTAATTCAACAGAATAAATATAAAACTGCATAAGAGAAAATTACAAAAATACAGAATATAGACTACAAAAATATATAAATTACACTAATTTACTTTTTATTTGTACAGCATGTACATTTAAACGTTTGTCAGGGCTAAGCAAAACCTGGTTTAACAGGGTATAGATTAAACAGGGTTTACTATATTAGAGTTTTTAATCAGCAGCTCAAAAAATGATGAGAAAACTACTTATCCCATTACCATTTGGCCCTTTAAACCACAAGTCAATAAATTCATGCTGGTTTTGTTCACCCAATGGAGAGCACAAATTTTATCATGATGAGCTTTTATCTTCTTGATTTTATGTTTTCCACAAGACCAGCCTAAAATGAAGGGACATTAAATCATTACTCTAGTGGATTGAGGTAAAACATATCAAAAAATTACAAAAGGAAGATAACTTACCTTCAAAATCAAAAATAGTTAAATCTCCACAAATGTTCCCAAGGGCAATATATTTACTTTGAAATGAAACAGACGATACACAAAAGGAGGCATAAGAATCATCCATATGAGCATTTACCCACAATTTAAGCTTCAAATCGTAAAATGATAAGCACCTGAAAACAATAGATGTTATTTTAATTAAATGAAAAGAATATTTTTATGCTTGAATTTCAGCAATAGCTTTAAAGTTTGGTGAAAAAGCTAATATATAACTTGTCAATTGTTTGTGTAATAACTTAACCACAAAATATATTTTAAAAATATGTATATACACATATTTAAAAAATAATAAAAAAGTTTTCAACAATAACATGCAATATCAGAGAAAGAGAGAGAGAGAGAGAGAAAAGAATGCAAATAGTGTAAAACTTGATACTTGATTACATGACAATTGAAAGGTCAACAAAGTTTTAAAAAGGGTTTAAAAAAAAAGTTTATATTAGTTTGTTTTCTTATTCGGGGACGTAATCCTAGTCTTTTGCTGTAAAGTTATCAATTATATATTTTAAGTATTGGCAATAAAAAAAGTGCCTACTTTCAAAAAGTTAATTTTGTAAATTAATAATAATTCAGTTTTAAGTTAAAAAGAAGTTTTTAAACATAAAAATACACCTACAAATTTCATCAACATTGGCAAAATTTTTGAAGAACTGCAAAGTACAAATTGACTTCTGAACTTCATGGAACAAATTGATAAAAAGAAAAAATAAGTGCATCTAACTTAATAAAACATTTTTATGAAAATTTAACCCAAAGGCACTAAGAAGATTCAATATAATTGAAAGAAAGTAAAAATGTTAAAAATATGATTTGGTACATAAATTGCATTCAAACTTAAATGTTGAGAAAATGAATGACACAAAATATAAAACAAAAATGAAATGAATCTTTTAGGTGGATTGAAACATTTTTATAAATTAATCACGTGCTCCTTATTATCAAAGCATTATTAATCAGGTAAGCACATTAAAAGTTTATTTTGAATACATATTAAAACTGATAGTTTTAAATTATAAACTTTGAAAAACACATTGAACTGAAAATCAAGTTAGTAGAAATATTAAATAATTAAGCACTTAGAATGAAGACAATAATGTCTGAGTTTTAACGCACAACATTAAGTTTTGAAAATTGACCTAAAGAAGATGTCAGTTAAAATATAGTAAAGAAAAGATATACTACCCTTGATCAGTAGTGATCATTATGTGATTAGTTACATTCTGAGTAAGCAGGGATAATGAACGAGGAAAGTCAAGTTTTGAGGACGAGTCCTGGAACATAATGAAATCTCTCTTTAGTACTCCAGTTCAAGAAAATAAAAATTTTACATTGCCATAAAGTAAGCAATTTGAAAACTAACCAATAAGATAAAAAAAAAAGTCATAATACAAACTGAAAATTGTTAAACATTTTATGCCAGTTATCAATGAAAAAAAATACAAGAAAATCATCAATTATACCTGCAACTGAAAAGATATTTGTGTAATTGATTTCTCAGATAATTTACTGGATATTTCCCAACAATTTACTCCTCCATCACTTCCTCCTGAAAACTAGAAACACATGAAATAAATAATTATAAAGATATGTGTTTAAAGAGAAAATATTTCATGAATAGAGTAAAAATTTAATGCACAATATTTTGCAAAATAGAATTATGTTTAAGCTTACGAAAATTCAAGGAAAAAAATTACTTGAAAGCCTAGTAAATGTTGTCCCACTTTCCTTTTAGTGTAAATGAAAGAAAATATTATGCATAGAGAAATAAAATACATGCACAAATGCACAATTTTAAAATTAGTAATTGAAAAATGGTTACATATACAGTAAAACCTTTCCGGAGCAGACACTAACAGGACAAACATTTTGGTGCGTTAAAGAAGGGTGTCTGCAGGGCATGAGTTTTTAATAATATCTTTTATTTTACTTACTTATTATCTTAGTATAAATATCTTAATATTATACACTTGAACTTATGCATAACATTTTAACCCTTCACTGCACGATTTTTTATATTTTCATGAAAAAAATCATGTTACCTTTAAATAGCCCTGAGTTCAGAAAAAATGAAGGAAAAATTTAATCTTAAAAATTTGCACAAAAAATGATGTTTAAACTGTTTGTTCCACATATGGCTAAAAGCACATAGTATATGCTTATACTGATAAGTGTAATAATCTACAATGTTTTGTGTCATAAGTGGAACAAACAAATTTTTGCCACTAAGTACAGCATATATATTTAAACATTTTTAGAACAGAGGAAATAATGACTAAGCACATGTTTTACTGTAATGCAGGCACTCTATTTTTCAAAAGCAAGAACTGTAATACCTAGACTAGTGCAACTAACTAGTGCATAAAAATCACACTAAACGGTTATAGCAATGTTCCAGAAGGGGCACAAAGCTCAGTTTAACTGTATTTAAATATCAGAGGAATATATGAGGTTTTTTTTTTTTGGTTTATGCCTGATCAGGCACACCATGCAGTGAAGGGTTAATTTACTAGGTTTTTAAATATATATGTTACTGGCAAATTTTGAAATTTTGCCTAAAACTATGTTTAAAACTAGCTGGCAATCTATGAAACAATTCAGATTAGACCCATTTCCCAGGATTTTTATAGAGTGCTAAATGAGGAACCGACAAAGTGTGAAGTGCATCTTCGATTATGTGAAAAATGTAATTCAAAATACTATTCAAGCTAACCATGTTGCAACAAGGTTCATTTTAACTTCTTATTTTTAAAATGAAGATTTTGTTTCCCTTAATTAGAAAAACATGCATGATTTTGTGTGGTTGTGTGTATGTGAGTCTGCCAAATCCAACAAAAAAACTATTAAAATCAATTTCTTAAGTACTTACAGCTATGTATTCGAATGGCTTATGGATGATAGAGCTTTTGGATGTTATAAGAGAATTTAGACCAGTCTCCAGACACCAAATGCTGCCTCCCTGAAAAATCATACACACAAGATTTTTATCTTTTTCTATAAATGTTAAACTTGCATAAAATAAAATACTTACAACTTAGTTGGAAAAATATGCATTGTTTCATGTTTTTTACAATGACATTATTTTATGCAAAAATTTACCTGAGCATTTAAAAATAATGATAACCTCAAAAGTTTTGGGAATGAAAACAATTTTTTTAAAGCATTCAAATTACTATAAAACCTTAGCACGTTTCTTTACTTGAATATGTGATCATGATTTATCAATTATTTTTTTCTATCCCAGAAATATTTTAAGTCCAGCATATGCACTACAAAGAGAACTAAGTATATACTCAGGAGGAAATTTCCATTCTTTCAAAAACATACTTACATAAGTACCAGCTAGAAAAGAAAAAATAAAGAAAACGGTACATCTAAATATTTTAAATAGCCAAAAAGAGTAAAGTTTTACCTTTTACTCTTTTTCTTTGCTAATTTATAAAAGGGTAAAAAATAAAGAAACTGAAAAAAAAAAAAAAAAAACCAGTCAAATCCAATGCAAACTAAATTTAACAGAGGAGAGAAATCATTTTGTAAAAGCAAAATTTCATTTTATAATTACTACAAATTTTTACAAATACAAAAAATTATAGAAGTACCAGCAATTTAAATTAATAAAGGAGAAAAATAGCTACTTATATAAATCATATAAATCATATAAATCATATACATACTTTATGACATTTTTTCTTTGTAATGAGGTTACCATTCAAATCCCAAAAGCAAATAGTTGAATCCTATAAGTAAATTATGTACTGCCTTTTAATACTCTTTTTTTCAATACCTTGAAGAAAAAATCTTAATACAAATATATTTATTGTGCCATTAAATCCTTTAAATGTCCTAGTAAAATGGAGAAAAAAAGTCATTCATCGCTAAATATAATGATAGCAAAAAAGATAAACTCAAAAAAAATGTTTTTTTTTTTTTTGAAAAAAAATTGAAAATGGTTACTTTAAGAAAATTGTACGCATCAAGAAATCCAATGATGCTACACATAAATGCTACATGATGCAACGCATTTGCAATAAATATTGCAAACACATGAAGAGATATTTAAAAGTTACAAAACCAAAACCTCTTTTCATGCATAGTATTTATAACTTTGTTTTAAGAAAGTCCTTGTAACAAAAACCTACTTGGAAACAATTTATACTGTAGATTTTTTGGTAGAGGGGGGGTGCAATGTTCCCAGACTTATTGGTTTTCTTATTGTAAAATAAATGCAAATTCAAAGAAAATTAGTTGCAAACCACCTTTTAAAAAATCATTAAAAAAAAAGCACTTACCTAAAATTTATTAGCGACCAATGCATCTGATATCACCAAAGGACTATACTACCGTATTTTCGCGTAGATAAGCCATGGCTTATACGCGTTTAAAAGCTGAATTTTAACTCCTGCGGCTTATACGCCATGGCGGCTTATACGATGGAAAAGTTTTTTTTTTTTTTTAAAGTTCATGTTGTGTTTAGTTATTGCTTAAAAACAAAACAAATTAGAGTCTAACATCGAAAACCAGAACTGCAACGCCCTTGAAAAAATCTATTTTGAAAAAAGTGATAGCATTTCTGCTTATTCAGATGTTATTTTATTCTCCTAGATTCGAGAAGGAAGTGGAATAAATTAAGAAAAAAAAACATCAACAATAACTAAGGTGTCTAATAAAGGAAAACGAACCATTGCGAACCATACCATTGCCATGAGGATGGGAAGTAGGGTTGCAGTAGAAACCATCTGGAGCAGAACAGGGTTACTATAAGTTGCAGTTATCGCTAAAATGTTGCAACGTTTTATTTATTTATAATATTGAAACACTGTTTTCAAATCAATGTTACTAATTCTTTGTCATTGTTTTTGAACGATGTCAATATCAGTATACAGCGTAGGTGTAGGTTTTCGCAGATTGAATTTTTGACAAAATTTTATGCGGCTTATACGCTGATGCGGCATATCTGATGAAACGTATTTTTTTCTCCCGAATTTTGCGAAGTGCGGCGTATACGGTGGTGCGGCTTATCTACGCGAAAATACGGTATATGGCCAATGAGAATCACTATGATTGTTTGCATTATTACCAGGCTACCTTGACAAGCTAATTTCTAGTAATACTCAAAATAAAATGTGCACCTCAAACAATTTAAGCTTCCACAACAGGAATGATATTGTGTATAAAGAGTTTTTTCTCTTATTTACCATAGCATTTTTTAACATAGGGACTAGGCGACACTAATGTCGCCTAGTGAAGAAAATGTTTCACTGGGCGACATTGTAAAATCCAACATTTGGTCACTCCTAGTATTCGTGAACGGAATTCTTTCTCTTTCCCCCTCCCCCCTTCCTAAAAGCCTCCACCGCTTTTCCTACAGCCTCCAACAAAACCTGTTCCTTTTTTCTGCCCATTGATGTTGGTAAACAGAAAAAGGTTAGGTGACTCCTTCCCATTAAAAACACGCTTCGGATTCTTTTAGCATGTATATAATTTTACAAATATTGGGTAATATTTTCCATTTTTTTTTTTTGAAATATTATTTAAAATATTAAAAATACATGTTTTTTTTTGTAAAATTTATATCTATTTTGGGTTCCCCCCCCCGACACATTTAATGACAGACAACCGCCCCTTGTCGCCCAGTGAAAAATCCTTAAAAAATGCTCTGTTATTTACAGTAGAATATTCCACTTGATATGTCTAGATGCAGCTCAACATCCTCCATATCCATATGCACTTGCTAAAAACAAGGACAAGTTGGATAGTTGTCTCCCCCCCCCTCCAAAATTTTTTTTTTTTTCAACTGGTTGGCCATATGGGAGGGGGGGGAGGGAAGCAGGGTTGGTCAATTGTTCCTCCCTGGCTTTGAGAAATCAATGTATTTACATTTAGGCAAGAGAGTTTTTTTTCTTTTTTATTTTGCTTTTTGATGAAATTTGCATTGGTTTTGCACTTTTTGGAACCACTTTCCCTCCCAGGAAAAACGCGATATGTTTTCGTCAAGTTTTACAAAATAGAATTATTACCCACGTGTAAATAAAAAAGGCGACAAAAAATAAAAGTAAGAATGACTAACTCATTAAATTTATTCTCGTCATTTTTTGACAACTAGGTTACATTTGTATTACAATTTAAGTGAAGTTTTCATTAAGTTAGAAATTTTAAAGGGAGAAAAAAAAAATTATCTTTATCTACCTTTTGTCAATTTGGAGCAAAATATCTTGAAATGGCATCTTGGATACAAGCCAAGTTTTCAACTTTTCTTTCATATATACATAACAATAAAGGGAAATCAGATGAGGCAATGTCAGGTGAGTGTTATGGGTGAAGCAATTGCATGTCCCTTGCTTCCGATCACAAAAACACTTTCTATTACACAAAAACTTGAAAATTTGCTGCATATCCAAAATGCCACTTCAAGACATTTTGCTCTAAAAGTCATTTTTTAAAAAATCTATCTAAGATTTAAAATTTACTACTTGATGGCAAAAAGACCTTGATAACGAGGATAATTACCATCATTGATTCAAAATAAAAATTTTTAACAATTGATTTGTTTGAAAACAACGACATTACTTTCCGGTCCCCCTAATATTAAGAATGAATTACAAAATAAAACTTCCTCAAAAATAAAGCGAGTAAAATATACCTCTCCAACACTTATGATACAACTTGGAAGAATGGATGACGTCCACACTCTAGATTCATGAGAATAAAGTACGCTGACAAGAGATATGGATGACTTTTCCCAGAACTCCAAGGAAAATTTCATAACAGGTAAATCACACTGAATTTTCCAGAGCCTGAGGCTACGATCATCTGATGTTGAGCAGATCAACATATTAACCTTACTGAACGTCACGGAGAAGATAACGCCCTAGAAATCAAAGCTAAAATTAACATTTCAAGAAAGAGCAAATAAAAGCAAAATTTAGTTGCAAAATAAGACAATTTTTTAAATATTTTGCACACTCACTGTCTAGCCACAGATTGAATAGAAAGGTCAAGAGCGGATCTAGAAATGTTTCAAGGGATGAGTAATTGAGTTTATTACGTACCCTTTACTACACATCTTAGTTTACAAATGTTGACCTCATATGTTTTGGATTTCAATTGCAAAATGCTATAAATCACAAAGTGTTTTTCAATCAAGAGTGCCATTTTTAAACTTTTCTAGTATAAAGTAAGAATATTGCTGGTTTTAAAAGCACCAAAATACTGAAATCAGATATTTCATAATTTTAAAAAAATCTGACAGCTTTAAGATAACGTATTCGAGTAAACTGCAATATATGTTTGATATTTTTGATTAATTAATGCTTAGTGAAATACACTTTTGATATGATCCAAAATCAGTTATCTGTTAGTATGATTTACTTCTGCAGCATACTTAGACAAAAATGAAGAAATGTCAGCTGATAAAGAATTTTATGCACTTTCTTGTACACTACTCACTTACATAGAACATAGTAACTAGAAAATTTTTGTAACTAAGGAAATGAAAAAAGTAAACTGGGGAAAAATGCAACTAAGAAAATGAGTTAATTAGGTGTAATATAGTATTTTGGAGGGAGACACAAAATTTAAGTGTTAAATAATCATTGTAAAATTCAACAGTAGGAGTAAATTTTGCTTCAATCAAAAATGTACGTTCAAGCTTCTCGGGGATTGTAGACACAGTTTTTATTTTATTCCCATACACAGAAAAGAAATTCTTCTTTGATTATTGAATAACACAATTACAGTCGAATATCACAAAATTCAAGCCATTAAAATTCTACCTGATGCCCTTTCAGTCGATGAAATGGAAGTTTGCCTTTATTTGTTTCCTCAGAAGAATTTGGAGACCACAGTAATATTTGCTGGAAAACCGTTCCTACAGCCAAAATAACAACATTTCTATCATGATATATAATGCTACCAGAATATCTGATTTTCTGTTAAGGAAAAAACGGGCATAGGGATTGAAATATATCATTTTAAAAGAAAAAAAACACATGTAAAATCAAAAATAAAGAACTAACAATGGAATCACATTGCAAAGAATGAATCAGTTATACGTTTATTCACTTAACATCCTAATAGTCCAAGCAAATACAAGAATTTTAAGACGTCTGGCTCTTTGATATATCTTTCTCTATGCTCTTCTAAGCAGCATACCGGTTGTCTGGCGGGCAAGAGTGGTTGCGTTTTTTACTGCGCATCACACTTTTTCGGGTTAAAACAGTAATTTTTAAGTGATTTTAGGGCAATTCCACATCAAATCAATCATGGAAAAAAAAAGTTTTAGATTTCACCATTTCCAATTTTAACAAAATTTGGTGTAAAGGACACATTTGCCAATATTAGCAATGCTGCAAATTTGTAGATTTCTACTTTAAAAATTGTATAAAATACAAAGTGGTTGAAAAACTTAAAAAGTGCAAAAAAAAAAAAATTCAAAAGTTTTTGCATGCAAATCACTGTAACTTCTTCTCAAATGAGAGTAGAATACAAATTCAAAATCCACTGTAAGAAAAAAATAGAGCTTTCCATTGATATATTACATGATTTTCTTATGACCGGTTAACCTTTTGGATCCGGGCTGTTCATATGGAAATATTTCTTTCGACCCAGGTAGTATGACAGTTGAACCACAGATTTCTTTTCCATTGAAAAGAGAAGGTATAAACTGTCGTACCAGACGTATGAAACCTTGAAAAAATAAACGGCTCCAAAGGGTTCGAGTAAAAATTTCAACCCCATCCTCTAAAAAAAAAAAGACTTATGGTACAACATGTGTATCGCCTGGTTCCTCAGGGTTAAGCTTCTAATTGCCCTAAAAATTGTTTTAAAATCACTATTTTTACCAGCAAAAATATGATGCGCAGTAATAAAGGCAACCACTCTCGTCTGCCAGACACCCAGCATGCTGCTTAGAAGAGCATAGGGAAAGATATATTAAAGAGCCAGACGTCTTAAAATAATGTCTCGAAAACGTTGCCAGCTCTTGGACTATAACTGAAGCAAACATTTTTAAAGGATTAAAATAATGAAGGATACAATATACAATTTTCAGAACACGATATTGATTTCATATTTTGCTCATCAGTGTGCCAAAAAGTCAGAGAATTGTGTGCTGTTACGACAGCCAGCTGAGGGGCTCTTGCATCACTTAGAAACTGTGCATCATGAATCCAGTCTGCCAATAATATTTCTTCCGTATTGTGTTTGAGTCTAAAATAATTTACAAAAATTAGCAAGGTAAACAAAAAAGTTCATTAAAAGACTTAAAATGCATGATTTACAATTTTTGATGAGAGTTAATATTTCTTGACCTGCAATGGGTGCATATCCAAAGGAGGATGGGAGGGCATGGCATTGGCATTGATTCGACTGACCAGGGCAACTTTGACCATAATCTAAATAGCAACATGTGCATCAAACTTTGTCCGGAAATTAGATAAGAGAAGTATAGAAAAAGAATGTTTTTATGGAAAATATATTTGATGATCATGGTTAGTTTTATACACATGTGAAATTTTTTTTTTTTTTTTTTCAGTTTGTTAACTTTGATTGTTTATTAATAATATTACACTAAACTATATCACAAAATTAAGACAAGAGAAAGAGGAAAATAAGAAGAATTCTACAGATTTGACGGTAAAAACAAACTTGGCAGTTTACTGGCGGGTTTTTTTGGTGGTTAGTTTTTGCAAAAGCACGCAGTTATATAAAACCAAAAAAAAAAAAGAAAAAAAAAAGACAGCAATAATAACAGCTAAATAAACTGCCAAATTTGTTTTTACCCCCAAATCTGTAGCTGCAGTGGAGTTAATACGTAAGTACAGAATTTCCTTAAGGTGATGATTCTATGTAGACAAACTTCAAATTATTTTTGTCTCTCAGTTATAGTATTCTTAACTATCATAAAAGTCATTTTAAAATCAACCTATTCTAATTGATTTACATTTTTATTACTCTAACATAGATTTTAACGAGCTTTTTTTAGTCCTCCTATTAGAGGAATTATGCAAAAATGTGGAGTAAAAACCTCATACTTTTTCGCTTTTACTTGACGCTATTTTTTTTTTCTGAACTTTCCGTGAATCCTGTTTTTCTTCCAGATTTTAACTACCTAAGAGACAGATTGATGCAAATTTAATGTACCAAAATAAGAATAGAATTCATCCAATTTTTTTTTTTTTTCTTTTCTGAATGCTATGTTGTATTAATACGCACCCGGGCAACGCCGGGTATAAAGCTATTAAACAATAAAAAAAATAAACAATAAATTGTATAACAAACACATGAGTGTGAGATAAATTGATCTGAAATCCATTTTGAGAGCATATAAATAAAAAAACACAAAATCAATGTGATGTGGAATAAATTACTTGATATGAAGAGCAATATATATTTTGAAGCTTTTCAAGAGTTTGAACCAAGTTATTTTTATATATATATATATATATATATATATATATATATATATATATATATATATATATATATATATATATATATATATATATATATATATATATATATATATACTACAACAACTATATTCTATTATATGTGAATATTAGGTTAATCTAACATAAGGAAAATTTAACAAAATTGAAAAACATCAAAATAATTACACTTCAGTAGTTGCAAAGGAATAAGAATATATTCTCAGACTTTTGGCTCCAAAAAATGCAATTTTGTCGGCAGATTCATCTACAAAAAAGAAAAAAAATATTTAAACAAATATTTTTTTCTTATCTGAGCATCAGTTACCATAAGCTGGGCTTCAGTAAATTTAATCAAATTAGAATAAAAAACAAAAATCTTATTCTTTTCAAAATTATCTTAACTAAAAGCAGAGTAAAAATTATAATTCAAACGATAGAGTAATGCAGAAAAAAAAAATCCATTGTTTATTAAGTCCTTGTGGTACAGAGTAGAAAATCAGCAAATGTAAATTCGCTGTCCTGATGAGAGGTCAATGAGACCTCCCAAATATTTCCTTATTCAACAAATTTTGTCTGGCCATTCAGCAAACTTGGAAATATGATTGCAATATTACAATTTTTAAATGCTTCTAATGTTACTTTTCACTATATATACTTAGGTGTTCATCCTGATTTTTATCATTTGTTTGAACAACTATTTTTTCGTAAATTAATTACTACTACTTTTAACTTTGTGCTCAGGGCCGCCACAAAATTAAATTTTTCTACGGGTGGAAATTCTGAATTTGCCGAATTTAGCTTCGATGGATACTCGTACCTGGTAGGTACTGTACCTCCTGGAGTATAGTGTAAAGTAGGGATGCACCGAGAAGCAAATTGGCCGATTACCAGGGACGTAACTAGGCTATTTTCAAACAGGGGCAAGACTTCGCTTCGCCCCCCCCCCTCCCCCGCCTCCCATCAAAATAAAATAAAATAAAATATTTGTCGAAAAAAAATTGTAACACCAACGTCTGAACCGTCATATAAGGGTATACTCAACGTATATTACATATAAAATGAACAAAAAGCACAACTCTATACATACAATACTTTCTCAAAGCTAAAGGGACAAGTTTTTCCATCTTCACACCCCTAAATATCGGGCCAGACCGATCACCAACACGCATTAGTTTTAGTGCTTTTTTTTTTTAAATAATGAAAAGAAATTATGCAGTTACTTAGCCAGTTCAGCGCCCCTAAAATCTGGCGCCAGGGGCACGAGCCCCGTCTGCCCCCCTCTAGTTACGTCCCACCCGATTACCGATTAATTGGCTGTTGATAATCAGCCGATTAATCGGCTGAGCCGATTAATGATACAGTTGATTGTTTTTAATACTACCAATTTCACTAAAATCATTTTTTTCTTTCTTTTATAATTCCAATTTCAGAAATAGTAATTTATTTTTGAGAGATTTTTCTTTTCAATTTCCTAATTTTCTTAAAATAATTTCACCCAATTTCTTTGAACTAATTTTCATATTATTGCCAATAATATTGCATTAACACATAGTTAGTTATGTTAACTAGACATGAAAATTAAAAACAAGAAATTAGGGGAAACTGTGGTGAGAATTCTAATTTAGGAGTGCTTTCAATTTAATTTTTTCAATTATCAGTAGCCATTTTATTCATGACTTTTTTCTTTGTGAAAATTAGAGGTTATCGAAAAGCCCTATACTGAAGAGAAATATATCGACACATGAAAAATGTTGCAACATTTTCTATGTGTGTATTTATTCAAAATAGGAAACATACTTATTGAAACCATTATATCAACTGTGAGAATTATTATTACTGTTAATAGAATTGTTCATCATATTTTCTAAGTGGAGAAACAATTTAAAAAACAATATTTAATAAATATTTTTTTCACCGATTAATCGGCACGATTTTACCGATTATTAATAATCGGCAAAGCGGCCGATTAATCGGTGCATCCCTGGGGTAAAGTATATCTGGATGCCAGAATGAGCTATTAGGCAGTTACTCGTAGAAAGCAGCCATGGGCAACCCACTGGGAGGTCACTGTGACCTCTTAAAAAATTCCAAATGCAACAAATTTTGCTGATGATTCAGTAAATTTGGAGACAATATTGCAATATTGATATTTTTTTCTTTTTCTATGAATTTAAAAAATTGTTTTTTAATGATTCCTCATGTATGATATGTCAGCATGTTGATATTTTGTCATTCGGTTAGTTAGAATTTCTTTAGACAAATTAAGAATTTTTGCCCTCCTAATAATTTTAGTTCACGTCACCCCTGGAAGCATCTTACTACGCTTTTGCCATTTAGAGTATCATTTCTTATTTTAAAGTAAAATACAATCATAATACCTATCGAATAGTATTAGGTTTTAAAATAGTAATAAATTATGGCGAACAACAAATTTTAAAATGATTATTACTTATTCTTATTCCATGAATTGTAGAACTCTTAAAAATTATTTCTTTCCCTTTTTCCAGTCCTTGAGAAATATCAAAAATTATAACCCAATTACCTTCACCTGAAAAGAAGTAAAATAATTAAAAGATAACTCTGTATTTGATGCATAAACACAATAAAAATTAGTTAAGAACATGAAGAATTTTTTTGAAATTAGAGTTAGAGAAGCATACATTTCAACAAGTAATGAATAGTTCTTTGAAACAACTTGGGAATTAGAGAGGATAAATACTGCGATCAATAGACTAGAGGCATAGCATATGCTTCTGCCGCACAAGGCAGACTAGATATTAACAGCACCCTATAAAGCGTGATATTTTAATCTAGACAAAATTTTAAAGCTCAGAAAATAATACTGCAAAGAAGTATCTCTTTTTTGGCAGACACTCTAAAGACTCAATTTCAAGCTATTATTGGTAAATTGTTAGAGTTTAAGGAGTTCTTTCTTTTAAAAACATTTTAATGTATCTTTGGTGGCCTTGGACAAGGTCGGGAGAGATTCTGCCCTGGAAATTGCTTCAAATTGAAGTCATGTAAATGTTGTTTTAGGCCACATTGATTTAGTTAGGGGAAAGTGGCTGTCCCTTTTCTGGGTGGAGAACTAGTAAGCTGCTTTTACATAAGCAGCTTTTCTCTGAAAATTTTCTAAGATGGAAGTCTTAAAATGGTAGTTTTAAGTCACTTGTGGATTGGGACCCTCCTCTGGAAATTTTATGAAAATAAAAGGTCCAAAAATATTTTTCTGCTCTTTCATCTCACCAAGAGATTATGATTTTTTTTTTGGATAGGTAAATGGGCACGAGATTTGAAGTTGCCAGCCTCAGAAGTTGCTGACTGGGCAGATTGTTTCAGCTCATATAAGTATTTTAGGGGAGAACACCTCAACCTACTTGTTACAAGAGTGCATGTTTCAGCAATTTTCATTCATATTTATAGCTATCAGAACAATGTAAATGGTCTCTCTTTTCTTCCAAACAATAAGTTGTTTGAAGTCTGCTATGAAACTCAAAAACGAGAAAAAAAATATGTATAGGGCACCATTTCGAAAAGTGGGTGATTATGGAGGAAAAAGGTGGTTAGATTCTAATACGATGGGTTATTTTATACAAGAATTAGCAAGAGTTGTGCCAGAAGCATTAAAATATTTTTGCACTGCAGTGTTATTTCTCCAAGTTTTTGGAAAATTCAGGGAAACGTGGCTTCTGAAAGACCTAGTGGCTATTGTATCTTTTCTAGTCTCTAGGATTTTTAGACCCCCTGAGTACCCCTTTGCTCAATTTCTTCAGAAAATTTTGGAACAATAAGTCCTGAATAAAGAAATTCCCTTAAATGCGTCTATAATTTTCCCTTTTTTTTCAGCTGCTCTTGAACAAAACGCTTGATTTTCATCAAATTATATTAGTTTTACATCATAAAACAGCTTCAACATCTATTTTTCCTTCACAAGTTTTTAAAAAAAATTGACTTTAAAAATCTTTAAAAAATTAAGTAAACATGGAAAGAAAAGATAAAAGAATTTAAAAGCAATTTTACAAAGCCAAGTAGTGAAACTAATATCATAACACCAATACCTATAAATAACACATTTTTGTGGAGTTTTAAAGACGTTATGTGTGTACAGAGATGTTTTCTGTAAGCTTTGAATGAAATTAGTTCTTTTTGAATGTTGTCGGAATCCATAGTGAAAATTTAATGGATAACTGAAACAACATGTAAAATCTAAAATAGTGAGTTACGGTCAACTAATGACAGCTGCAAGTCAACTTTAATCAAACAGCATTTACTTTACAATTACTACAGATTGTATAATAATATAAATAACAAAATTTAATAATTGCACTGGAAACAATAATTTTAAACGAATTCATTATATAGTATTGAAATCGGAGTTAAATTTTAATTTGAAATTGGTCCTTTCTAAAGAAAAAATTAAAAGACAGCGATTTTCTTTCGGATTCGCACCGCTCCACGCGGCCGCGAATGTAAACAAAAAATCCACAACAGTGAAATTGACAGCTAATCAAATATTAAGATTTGTTTCCAAATATAACTGATTTAAATAATTGAACCCGATCAAAAACAGCATGAGTCAAAACAAATAAGATTAGCTTGCTGGTTTCAATTAACGTTGAGTATTTTATGAGAAATAAATAAAATAAAAAATTTGCTCAGTGCATGATATGAAGTGAATTAATTCATTTTCGGCTTCTGCTGTAGGGCTGCATGTGATGTGAACATGAATTATTAGTCTATTTTATATTTAATTGAATATTTTTGATAAATCTGACAAACATGCTCTTAAGAAAGTAATGGAAACAGAATAGCAATAATATAATCAAAAAAATGTCACAGATTTTGAACAAAAGTTTTACCATTTAATTGCGCATCATGTGTGCTTAGATTTTGTTTACATTTAATATTGTACTATACAGACATGGATAATCATTATCATGTTGTTTTAGATGCTTTAACGAAAGCTTCTAGTCAGAATGCTGAGCTTTTAAAAATAGCTGAATGTCAATTAAAATCTTGGGAAGTAGAGACAGGCTTTTATTCTACACTTCTGGTGAGATATGATTTGCATATCATCTCGTTTAATTTTCTTATAACTTATATTATTTTGCAGCTTAATCTGTCAAAATGATTAATAATTATTCTGTTGATTTAAATTTGGGTAAGATTTTGGTGATTGGGAAGCTAGCTAAATTTTAATGCCAAAGATTACGCGCTAATGGTAAGCTTGTTTCGTCCTGTCTGATGTAGCCAGAAGTGATTCTTGGCCGACATTCGAAGATCGCGCCAAACTCTTCATTAGTATAACGTTCCTGAAACTGAATTCTTGAGAAAGCAAACTGCTTATATTTGTGTTATTGACTGCTAATTTACCGTGCTTAGCATGAAAAATAAGTCTTAAAAATCTCAATGTGTAGTTTCACTTTTCATCTGTCCAAAGTGAAAATATATGGTCTTATTCAACTTGCCAAATTTTAAAATTTTGACGTTGAATGAAAAAAGGCACATCTTCAATTAAATGTAATAGCTGCCCTTTCATCCTACCTGTGCTAGTTTTCTAAGATTTAAATATTGAATTCAGTTCAACCTTGTTAAGTCGAACACGCTTAAAACAAATTTCTACCAAGACCAACTCTATTTCCGATCCCTGTTATATAAGAACTGATATTAAAGGACCCTTGGAGTTAGTTTTAATGAGGTTTGACTGCAGTAGAATTTTCTGTGGAATCCTGATTTCATGTTTTTAGTCGGACCAATGATAAAAAGAAATGTACAAATTAGGAAAACCTTTAATGAAGTTCAGGGTCAATAATCTAATAAAATTATTTCAAAATTGACACTTATCTAATGAAATGGTGGGGAAAATGTGTAATCTTCTCTTGTTTTCGTTTTTAGAGACAATTTCATTTGTAGTACGTTCTATGCTAACAAATTTTGCAAATATTCTATGCTTACGTTCTCTGCTTGCCAAAGAAGAAATATTTTTCAATTTTTATGCTTTGAATTGTTTTATCAGCTGTAGGGAGCTGTTATTTCTTCTTTGCCTCCATCCTATTATTACTATCCTTGGAAGCAGGTATTGAATCTGATATTTAAAGAATTCGTCATATGATAGATGATACATGCAACATTGACTTCTGGGCTAATTTCAAGAAGAGTGTCAGCGGCTCGGTCCTCAGTTGTTGAGAAAGAAGATCAGATTGATGACCATCACAGGAAGCCTCTATTACTGAGGACCATAAGATGTAGCAAAAATAATTCCAGAGTGGCTTTAAAAAGCTATATGACATTGATTTATCTTGAAAAAAAAATCTTTAAAACCATTGTATCTTGCAGATAAAAGAAAATTTTGATTTGTTTGTCAAAAAACGTATTGAGCAGACTGTTTAAAAAAGAAAAACCTAAAATCCTGAATCAATCTTTTAACATAACAGTGTTGCCTTTTTCTAGGACCAAAAGAAAAGTACATTGGAAGCAGGATTCCCTATGAAACAGAAAACGTAGAATCAGGGATCGACTGTGTGTGCATAAAGCTGACTTAGCACCTGCTCAATGAAATGCCAAACCCTATAAACCTTCTAAGTCATACAAAAATGAATCCTCTGTATAGGAACTTTTGTGTATTACTTCTGTTTAAGCATCAGCACGATGAAATATCAATCAGTATCCCTTTTGTTTCTGCCACCTCCTTGATTATTCAAGTGTTAAATTGCCGCTTAAGATACAAAAATCTGCTTTTTTAAAAATTTTATAGTGGCATTATCAAAAATATTAAATTAATTAGGCAGAACTGAAGATTTTTCTTTCTTCTGTCAAAAAAAGTGGAAAATTATGTGTTAAAAAAAAGCATGAGACATAGTTTCAAGAGAAAGTATAGCAAATTGTTGAAAATACGTGGATTTAGTTAAGGAATGAAAAAAAAAAGGTTTTTTTCATGGCAAAACACTGCAAAAAAATACACATGGACATATTTATTAGGATGATATGGGTGAACTATTTTAGGAAATTCTGTTATTTCAAAATGATGTCATTTGCCACAGCGGGGAGTATATGGTGTATACTTTTGTTTTGAAAAAATACATATATCTTTTCTTTTTTATTACTCTTAATACTTTTCAAGTAATGATGTTAAAAACCAACACACTGCAGTGTCAGTGTTAATGCTCAATACTGGAAGTTTGAGTACATGCTTACTTGTTTGTGACAGAGCAGCAAGCAAACAGCCTTTCACTGTGTATTGAGACAGAATGGGTCTCAGTAATTCATAGCTGCGCTTCAAGCTTGACTTACTTAAGGCAAACACACAATGCAAGATGGTTGATTGTAAAAAATATATGACCAAAATACCAATCGATATATAAATCTGACTGTGCAGTTTAAATTCGTTTCATGAAAAAAAATTGCATTTGACTAAGATGTTGTGCTGTAATCTTCCTTTTCGGTTGTGGGAATGTACTTAAATTTTTTTGGAAAGCCCTCATCCCTTTTGACTGCACAAAACTTATCTGCAATGCATAAATTACTTTAATATACTTTTCATTTTCGTGTTTTTTATTTTATTTGCATTTGCATCATAATATTTGTTTGTTGCCTGAGTTATTATATATTTATAGATGTTTGAAGTTTGGATTCAGAAATTCTTATATTTTAATTATGCTATCTTTTGAATTTTCCTTTCTAGGATATTGCATGTGATAAAAATATTGATGTAAATATTCGCTGGCTTTCAGTTTTATGTGTCAAAAATGGAGTTGATCGATATTGGAGAAAAACAACTCATGGGTATGTAAAGCATATCATGATTTATTTTCATTGTGGTACGCATCTTTAAATTTTAATTTAATTATGTTTTTTAGCTCTATTAGCAATGAAGAAAAAGAAGTTTTGAGACAGAAATTACTTACATGTTTAAATGAACCTGTTAACCAAGTAAGTTCTTTTACTTTTCACATCCAATCAATTTTGAAGCTAGAGTAGGCTTTTTTTTGTAGATATTACAACTTTTTTTAAAACCATTTTAAAGTGCTTCAATTAGCCACTCTCCTTACATTTTTAACAGTGTTTGTAAAAATTGACTTGTATAGTGCTATAGTTGTGAAAAAAATCTTTGCAGGAAATCACTTAGGGATTTTGGATGACTCCCTTAAAGTAAAGATGATTTGAAATTGTTACATTTTTATTATTTTTTCAATAAAAACCTAATATTTTTTGACAATTACTTCGAGTAATATTTTCTCGTTTGTTATATGAGTGAGTCTTATTGTATTAATGATCTATTGAGCGATACATTTTTCTTCTTGAAGAGTCATATGAGGATAAAGGTTTTTTTTTGTTTTAAAAAAACTGTTCCTGAAATACGTTCAAATAAAATGTTGTTATATACTTCAATGAAGACTTATTTTCCTTGAAATTTTAAGAAAACAGAATCTAAACCTAAAAATTGACATTACTTTTACAAAGTAAAGGGACAGATATATCTTTTCAATTGTATATTAATCAGATTTGCTTTGATGAAATTATGAAATATGCGTAATATCTGTTTCCCATGGCCATCGGCAAAGAGAGCTAGGTAAGTTGCAAATTACACTTTACTGTATTTACTTCAGTTTTTTTTTTTTTTTTTTTGTAATACAAGTGTATTATCAAAGTTGATATATCCTATAATTAATTAAATATATATATATTGTCATGCTTAAAAATTCTGCCAAATAAAACAACTTTAAAAGCAGAAATGAGCAAGCTCATAAATTGTGCTTTGAAAAAAGCCTTCCTTGTTACGCAGAAACACATGTCTGCAGTGTTTCTGTTCATTTGTGCTTTTAACGTTGTTTTATTATTTGCTTTCATTTTAAAAATCCTATGTTTTGTAATATTTAGAAATAGTATGGAACACCTTTCTCTTAAGATGTCTTTCACATTTATGAGATGATTTTCAAGCTTTGTCTTTGAGATTAGCTAAGCAACAGATTTTTTCCAGCTGCCTACAAAATAGATCAAAAAACTCAAAACTAGTCTGCTCTGCAAGACAAACCAATATGAGATTAATCTTAAAATCTAAATCAGCACCAAGAAATGAATAGAAAAAAGATGCTAAACTTAAAATCTAAACAATTTGTTGATTATATTCCTTAAAATATGTCGCAGTTCTGCACTTACTGAAATTAAAATAACAGAACATGGTTATTAACATTGTGTTACATTATATACTAAGGACAACTATTCAATTATGTATTAAGAAAACTTGTTTTGAAAAGAATCGTGTGATTGATTTTCAAATTTTGTGGTAGAAAATGAGTGAGCAGAGTCTGTAAGAAAATTGAAATCCATAAGAATTTTTGCGATGAGTCTCATTCCACAGCCCATCTCAATTAGGGTGTTAAAAAAAAAAGATAAATGTAATTGAACAAACATACTGATTGCATAGTGCTACTGTACTAGTATATAATTTTACAGTTTTATTGTTGTCAGTGATATAAGACTCCGGAGAAGTACAGTATTTTTTGCAGAAAAAAATAAAGAAGCTATTTGAGCTCCCACACAGTTTAAAATTTTCTTTAGCTCTGGTGAAATTTCTTAATAAACATTATTTCATTAATATATTTGCAACATTTCAGACAAATGCATTTTTAGCATAAAAGTTCATGTTGATCTAATTATGCCATTAATTTTAGATTGCCCTGCAGTTAGCTGTAATCATTTCTAAGATTGCAAGATTTGATTTTCCAAAAGAATGGCCTGATTTATTTCCTGCTCTTTTGAATGGAACCCAATCTGCTGATCAGGTTCATCAGTTAAGGAGCCTACTCACTATGCATCATGTTGTTAAAAGTTTAGCTTCAAAGAGATTGACTTTTGATCGGCGAATGTTTCAGCAAGTGAGTGCATGCTTTTAATTTTTATGCAGTGGTGCATGATTGTTTCTCCATTATTGTTCAGTTTTTCAGTTGATAAAACTAGATTTCTAAATAGTGGACTAGTATTTTTTTTCTTGCCGAAAATTTTTTTTTTGCTCTTTAAAAAATTTCTCTTTGATTCATGTCTGAAAATTTATTTTATGATAATTTAGAAATAAAACTTTAATCTATAAGGTTCTTTTCTTTCTCATGCGTCAGAAAACCAACCCGTCATAAAACTTGCACTCTCTAAAAATTACAACTACACAGTACTATTTATATGTTTTATATAAAAAGCGATCAATATTTGACTCATTTTATTTATGTTTGCATATGTTAACTCCCCACTCAATTGATCACAATTTATGATTTCGTAATTTTTCTAATATCATTTTTTAGCCTACTTCCAGCTAAAATAAAAGTAAACCGAAAAAAGCATCAAAAGTGGCTTAATGCATCTTAAAAATACTCCTTAGTTCAAAAATAGTCAAAAAGAAATAAGAAAATTTTAAAAATATGTTAAAATTAAAAATTGGAAAGTAGGGTTTTGAGATGAGTATTTTGTGTGTCTGTCTGCCCCCCACCCCCCCAATAACTTTTGAATTAACAGTCTGATTTGAATGCACGTTTTGGCTGGTTCGGGACAAATGTCCGACTCCTGCTATCCACCTTGCCGTTTATGACGAGATATCTCGTCCATTTAACATGTATTCCTGGGACTGCCCAACCGCAGGGTGGCTATTAGAACTTTAGAACCTTTGGCTCTGACTCTGTCTGTTGACTACAACTGAAGATTCTGACTTTTCAACTCCAACTCCGAATATTGGACTCTAACTCCGACTCAGCAAACATGGCAGAAATGCGGGCTGGGAAAAATGACTAATTCTTACTCTTACAAGAAATAGCTGTGCGGACGATATTTTGTGTATTTATTTATTTTATTATTACTTTATTATTATTAGATTTTTTTTTCTGAAAATATTTTTTATTTAAGAGAGTATTTTATTATTTATTAATTACTTTATTCATTTTTAATTACTGGCAGCAAATAAAAAATAAAATTTAAGATATTTTATTTAGGAGCGAGTTTTTTTGCTTGATAAAATGCATTTTGATGTGCTTTCTATTTTTACTTGTTTTTTCAAAGCAATTAAGGAACTTTTCTACGGAAGTACTATAATTGCTGTATTGGTTAAAAAATGCTACAACTTTATTTATTCTTTTGTTTACTTTTTACTTGTATTTTTCACCAGATGAGAAATGTATATTCTGTTTTTAGAAATCAGCTTTAAGTGTAAAAGGTATGTTTGAGGTTGCATTTGTAGGTTGCATTTGCAGTTTCTCAGATAAGTAAGAAAATATTTATCAAGTGCTGGAATGCCAATGTCGGTATACAGGAAAGTAGGCTCGTTTAGTTCTTGACAGAACTTTTGTTATTGCTGTGTTTTATTTTCCAATTTATTTTATCCTTGTTACTTCAAAAAATCAATTACTATTTAAGTGTAATAAAATTATGTTCATTGTCACAAATGAGGCTCCATAAATTTCTCAGATTGTTTTATATTATTATTTTTTTTTTTTTGTATTTATCAATTTATTTCATTCTTACTCAATTACTTTCAAAAAAATTTCATTAGTATTACAAAATTGTACCGACTTTCACAGCTAAACTGATTCTCAAAAAAAAAGGTCTTTATTACAAAAGGATCTTATTCCTGTAAATAGCTTTTACATATTATTTATTTTTATTTATTTATTTATTTATTGAAAATCCACTCTAATCTTTGAAAGAAAATCCTTAAACCTAAAACTTTGCAGTACTTTTTGTAATTTTTTAAAACTTTGTTAAGTAAATTAAATAGACAAGTTAAAATAGTACATTCACTTGATATTTATTTTTTATGATTAACTGAGGTACATTTCTAGACAGATCCAAGTATTTTTTTATGGGGTCCGCACTAAAGGATGGTCTGTGAAAGGGGTCCACTGGCTATAAAGTTTGGGCAGCCCTGGTGTAAGTGTATACATTAGGAAAAATGATGTTTTAAGACTTAAATGTTTATCAGTCGATGTTGCATCATTATTTCAAATGATAAATGACTTTTGTATGCTAGTGATAGTGAATAATACTTTTTGCCAAATAATAATTTTTGTACTTGCTTTTCTACAATGACATTTTTTTTTCAGCTTACTGCAAGTGTTTTCTCAAATATTCTTCATATGTGGATAAATTACAGTAAACTGTTTCTTCAAGAAGTACAAACTGAACATTACAAACTGAGCAACATATTAGAAAGCTCATTTTTAACATTAAAAAGTAAATATATATATATTTTTAAATATATTGAATACTTTTGTGGTTTTGTCATATAAAAACAAAAATAATCTTTTATTCCTAGAGGCTAGTTTAACAGTTTTCCACTATTTTGTTGATGAGGAAACTGCTGGATTCTTTCAACTTAACTTGATTACCTAATACAAAATAACATATAAAATTTGTATTTATTTAGCTAAAATAGAACAATAGGTAAATATTTCAGTGAATAATGTATATATTAAAAACTAATCCATCTGTTGTTTGCCTGTAGAAATTAATTGTATCAATATTGTGTTATGTTATTCATTAATAAAATAGTGCGGAGGGGCTGCAGTAGTGGCACAACTTAAGGAATTGTATTATGAGATAAACGGTTTTAAAGTTTTCATACCTGAGGAAAATGCATAACAAATGCTTTGGTTTACTGCCATCTTATGGCCTAATATTGAATTGTGAGTTGCGGCAATATGGCTGCTGAAAAGAGTTTACGTTTTCATATTTACACCTGTTCTTAGTCCAAAATGTGTGGGCGCAGTATAGCCTACAAGGCTCTTGCACCAAAAAGCATAACCAACCAACCAAAATGTGCGTTTTTCGATTTGTGTCACTATTGCAGCCCATAAGTGATATATTTGCTAAATGTATTGTATGTTTGTTTTGAATCACGATTTTTAAACAGCATATCTTAAATTCTATCCAAACAGCAAATTCCTAGTTTGTGACAAATATTCACCAGTTAACATATTTTCTCTTATGTTTGGAAGTGCATTTTCTTGCAAAAGTTTTGTAAAAGAAAGCCTTAAGAAATTTTGGTTTCATATTTGTCTTTTCTTTATAGTTTTGAGGAAACTGGCTATAAATGGTTTTAAAGACTGCTCTAAAGAAACTGATGCTGTAAACTTGCTAAATTTAATTTTTCAACAAATTGGACCTTTCCTTGAATGCAGTATGTATTTGTTCTGATGAAGTGAATTTTAGTTATAAACTGTTGAATAGATTACCTGTATGTTGTTATAAAAGAAGTATAGACTTACTCTTACAAGCCGTAATTCTTATTTAAATATAATTTCAACAGCATATGTTCTTTCTCGTTATAAGATGAACTGTACAAAATGTGTGTACAAACGTAAAATCTTGTAGGAGGTAACCAAGCATTTTGAATAAATATGACGAAGGTGTAAAATATTAAATACTGCATGGGAATCAGCATCTACAAACAAAGTAAAAACTTGTTTCATATTTAGGTTTATAATGGCAATAAGGGAATATAAGTTGGTTAATTAGGAGTTAATTTGGCTCGCCCCTACTATTTTGCTGATTCTTTGACAAAATATATTGATCATTTTTCCCCAGTGATTTGTAACTTTAACTAAAGTTATGTTACGCATGTGGTTTAATGCAGTACTTTTCTTTCATAGAATATTAATTACACTTTTTAAAAATGAACTGTTTGTCTTTTTTTTTTTTCTTTTTGTAGGGGTTTTCTTGCGTGGCAGAGAAAATTTGTTGGATGTTTGTGAAAAATATTTAGTTTTATTGATAAAAGTTGTAAGTTTTAAACCACTTTTTTATACTCATTTTTTATTTATATTATAAAAAAGTATGCTATTTGAAGGCATTGTTGAAAATTTCTGAATGTTTCTGGTAAATGAACTTTAACTTTTTTTATTGCTGTTAATATTTTACTAATATTCTCAAATTCAAAAGTTTTTATCGATTGCATTTTAATGTTGAAATCTTTCATAATTTGATTTAAATGAAACTGGGAAAGATTAATTTTCAAACTTTTTAATAATATTATTCTTTTTATTAGTAACTATTGTCATAATTACCTAGAATTCAGCTTTATAACATTAGAGGTTAAAGACCTTTGAAATTTACCCAATAGCATAAAAACAGTATTTATAACATCACTGGTCACTGTTAGTCACTTCATTGTAGAGTCTTCAAATTTGATCTTTCTATTATTCAGTTGTAAGACGTTTAACTTTTTTATCCGTTTTTTTGCATTGTTTCCAGTCTTAAATTGCTGCATTTTTTATTCTTTTTTTTAAAGAAGTTTGCAAGAAATTTAAATATTTTCAAGATTTAATTTGTGCAGTTGTCGCTTGATTTCGAGAACTCTTGGGGACCACAAAAAAGTTCAGAAAATCGTGTAGTGTTGATTCAGTTTAGGACCTTTGCAAGCTGTTCATAAAATCGTTAGTGTTTGTAAATTGGAAGTTCATAAAATCCAGCATTTGCCGTTTGTTAAACTTCAAATGTTATTAATAAGTTTTGATAAGATGTATTACGTGTATTTTAAATTGTGTTCATATTCTCTTTTAAAATAATAATGCAGATCATTAATACATAGGGGATACATTGTCGTATTAATTTCCTGTAGCATAGGTAGTACATGTAGTAATATGACTGTAAAATGTTGTTAAATAGCAAAGCTTGTGAGTTTTTCCTGCATCTTATGTCGGCATCAATTCTCATGTCAAATAAAGCAAAATTTCTGTACCATGCCAGTAATTTGATATGAATTTTATGCTTGAATTTTCCTGAAAAAACGTAAAAAAAAGTGAGAGTTATAAAATTGGGCTCTTGTCTCTTCAGTAATGTGTTCTCTTTTTTCAGCTACATGATGTATTAGAATATCAACCGTTCTCCTTCGTTCAATTTATACGACCAACATTAGAGTGCAGTGTTACTTTTTGCTTCAATAAAGATTTACAAGGTATTCACAATTGTTTTCTGCTCCCTCAAAGAGTTTTTGCTTTGCTATTACTACAATGTAATGTTATTTCAACTCAAATATTATAATTTGTTTTGCTCAATTAAGTGTCTCTTTGATTTGTCTAATCATCATTTTTTGTACTTTCACTGTTGATTTATTTATTCATATATTTCTTAAATGTATCTTCTACATAGTTAATGTTTGATGTAGTTTTGATTCTTTTTTTTTTTTTTTTTTTCAAATTATAAATCAGAACCAATTAAATCTCATGAATTTTGCTGTTTTAGATCGCCTTTTTGAAAAACTCATTGTGCATTTTTTGAATTTAATCAAAGGAATTCTTCTATGTCAGGAATATAAACCTGCAAAAATTATGGAAGGTAAGAAAAATATTATTTAAGCAAGACTCACAACTGCTTTAATTTATTCACTTGTTTTATTTATTTACTTATTCTTTTTCCAGATACCAAAAATCCTTTAACTTTGGAAGCCCACAAAATTAAAATGGAGTTTTTTACCTATCCTGTTCTTACTGAAATCTGTCAGCAACTCTTAGCAAGGTATTTTTTACTGTCAGAAGATGATATTGCAAGTTGGGAAAGTAGCCCAGAAGAATTTGGTAATCATTATTATCTGTGCAATCTGAACTATCTTTTATTTGCCAAAATAACTATGAAATACTATGGTATCCATCATAATAGTAAAGTAATGCATTTAATTTTCCGTTTAATACTCATAATATATATATGTGCTTTATGTGTGTATTTATTTATTTGTTTGTTTGTTTATTAAGTTTTGAAAAGTCTGAATTGTGAAAGTTAAGTGTTCCTAAAGTTAAACCTGTGAAATATCTCTTTTAAAGCCATTACATTGGTTTTTTTACAATTTCTTTCTACTTTGCTTACTTCAATGCTCTGTTTCTTCGAGCAGAAGAGTAAAATGAAACTGTTGGGAAAAGCATCTTATCTTTTTGAAACCATTTGCCAAACCTTTACGTTCCTACTATTGATCTTTGATCTGGGAGTAAAAAATTGGATGGTTGTTCTTTCTATTTATTTATTTATATTATTATTTTTGTATAAGCAAAATAGCAACAATTTTTGAAAGGAAAGACAGATGTTACATTTATCAAATTGTCATGCCATTTTTAGATTTAAGAAATCCTATTGACTGCACTACATGTATCATTTATGTTTATCAGAAGCATATGTTTACTATGTTAATGCACTAACCGCTCGTTCTATAGCTCTTGTGGACAAAAAAAGAAAAAAAGCATAATACTGTCAGCCAGCCCCAGATAACCCATCTGCAGATAAAACCTTCCAAATATTTCCCATAGACGCAATGTTAAAGATCCCCGCTTAGTCGAATATTTTCCCTGGACAATCTAATAATATTGATCAGCTTTGCCAAATATTTTGCGGAGAAATTTTTTTGAAGGAATTAAAAGTTAATGTCTACAATTATTTAATTAAAAATATATAATAATATTTTCTGTCAACAAATCCAGAGAAAAACAACATTCACGCTCCATCACAACGTTTCCACTGATCTATCAAATTTCTTTTGATGCTGCCATTACAAAAAAAAAGTACAGTTGATAATTAAATTTAATAACACAACTGAGTATAAACACTGCAGATGATAATAAATTAGAAAATTAAATTTAGAACATGGCAGACAACGAGGGAGGAAAGTACATAGAAAAGTTCCCAAAAGACCATGACCAAGTTATTCCCTGTTATGAAGTTTTTCAAAAATAAAGTAGTGAAAACAGGTGCCAAAACATAGTTTTATAACACAATGTTGTAAGTTACTTATTAATAATTTTTAAATGTTTTTATTATATACACATTTAATTATTATGCTATTTTGTTTACTTTGCTTTCAAAAATCTTTTTACTGATAACATCAATTACTTTCTTTATATAACTATTGATTTAGGGCCATGCTCCACATCGACGTAAAGCAGAAAAATTAGGCAGAAGCGTAAAATGGATTCAATGGTGTACCTATGGAAAGTACCCGGATTTTCGGTTTCTGCTTTCAGTTTCGGTCGCGTTTTACGCTGATGTGGAGCATGGCCCTTATAAAAGACAAATGTTTTCAACTTGGAATTGTAAAGAACTTTCTCAATTTAATCAAATACTTTGCTTAATCAAACAATATTTCTTTGAACAACAGTATGTGTTTAAGCGGAGCTAACAGTATATCCAAAAACACATAATCTAGGTTATAAAAGCAAGATTCAGCTGACGTGCAAACTAATGAGGTGTACCTATAAAAACATTAGTTAATTATCACACTGCGATGATTTTCTTAATCAAAACAAAAGAAAATCAGTCCGCCACTTTTTTTGAAAAATAAAAATGGTAATAAAGTTAAAATTTTAATTTTTTATGGTGGAATAGGAATTAAAAGTTGCAGCTTAAACTTCAATGAAGTAAGTGTGGAAAACATGCCAATTTCGTTAATTGATTGAAAAAATGAAAAAAAAATACCTTTTCCGACAAATGGGACATTTTTTTTCTTTTTTCTGTGATGTTGCATGTAAAGCAACATTTTTTTAAGAATAAAATTTTTTAAGAGACTTAGGAAAAGCATTTCATGTCCGAATGAGTGATTTAGCAAGGGGTTATTGTAATAATAACTCAAATTGTTTAGCTTATGAGAAATGTGATGTGTGGAGGCAAGAATTCAATTATTATTTTTACAGCATCTGATGAGGGTGGAGAATCATGGAAGTTTAGTTTAAGGGTAAGTTATAAATTTATTAAATCAATGTGTTTTAAAGTGTCTCACTGATGTGCAAAGCATGTATTTGTATTGCTTGTATTTCTGCTTTAGCCCTGGGTTGAGGGCGGTAACTTAAATACTCAAAGCTTTATACTCAAGCTTTGCTATCCATTTATTAGTAGAACCATACCATTGCTGCAGTTTCTTGTTGGTATGCTACTTTTATTTTAGCTACCAGTTTGGTTGGCACTCGTAGCTTCTGAAAGATTATTTCTGCCTCCAGCTCGATTGCTGTCTAATCCCGACTGATGACTCCTAATAAGGATGAAACTGCAGTCTATCAATGACATAACCAAACTGGAGGTGTATTGTATGTAAAATTTGATGTGATTTCAATTATAAAAACATTCTGTGTATTTAGGTTTTGTTACAATCATTTTGTGGTATTTTGATTTTTTTAATAACTTTTATTGGTTTATAGATGTAAAATAAAATTTTTGTTTTGGATATACATACCTGAAAATATAAGACCTAGAGACACATAATTTGACATATATTTTCTATTTTAGCATAGTTGAATAATAATCCCGAAATGTTTTAATTTTGAGAGAAAATCTTAGCTGGTGTGTAGAGGGATCTTTCCCCTGTAATTGTCATTAGATACACAGATGTAGTTTTAGCTTGACTTTTACACCTTGGGCCCATATTTTCAATAAATTAAAGTTAAAGCATTAACTTAAGAAAAAGTTATATTGTGCAACTTCGATTACTTTTTACTTTGAACTGGCATCAAAGAGGTTCATTTTGACTGGGTCAAATATAGAAAATGTACTTTTAAACATGATGGAAAGGATTTTTTTTAAGAAAGGAGGCATTTTTTTACAGTTTATGTGAACTTGTCGAAAAAGTTTTAAACTTAGTTATTATGAAATTCTGACATTGAGTAGTTCTAATCTTGGTAATAGCCAAATAGTCACCAATGTTAAAAGGTATTAAACTGTTAGAAAATGAATACATTTTGATATATCCACTACCTTGCAACTCTTAAAGTAGTAGTTTTTTAACAAAATAAGATTTAAAAATTAATTTGTCAATTTTGAGTTAAGATAGATACATGTTGCAAATTAATATGAGCTCAATATTCTTTTGGATTTATTTATACAGTTTTTCAATTTCATTCACAAGAATTTTCTTGCTTTGTTTATTTTCAGCCTTGTACAGAAGTATTTTTCTTGTCCTTATTTCATGAATTCCGAAATTTGTTAACACCCCTCATTGTAGAAATGATGAAAGGCATTCAATGCAACAGTGCAAGAGATTTTTTAAGCATTTTGAAAAAAGAAGCTGGTAAGAACTTTAAAATTTATATCCGAAAGTTGTTTTTTTTATATTACTCAGTAGTGTTGCTATGTATTTAATGACTTAAAATCCTTGTCAAGCTATATTGTGCTAAACGAAGTGTAATCGGTGGTATTTAGACATAAGCTATCTCCCTGCCTGAAGAACTTCTTAGACTGAGTGTGTCACATTTGTGCATCAGATAGGCGAAGATTGTCTAATGCAGCTGTAGGAGTTTGACAATATGTCGCAGTAATCACTTAACTTGCTTATTTCTCGAAACAGCAATTAAGACAGCAGTATTAGAACTTAAGGAACTCACTGGATTTGAGCCAAATGAGCCACTTCCGGTTGAGCCACTTCCGGTTCTATAAGTAGGAGTCTGGTAATTTTTATTGCTCACTGTTTTAAAATTTTAATATTATTATTATTATTTACTTATTTTTTGATAATGTAGTCCTTACTAGATAGATAATTCTGTTTCAAAATCAAATTTTTTGAAATAATTGTCCCTTTTTTTCCATTCCACAGTGGAACCCTGTGTTTACGTTTTCAGTCGGACCAGTGATAAAAAAAACGTTCAAGCAGGATAACGTAAAATTGGGGGTGGGGTTACAAATCTGAACAGATTGTTTAAAATATGATGCTTATCCAATGATCTAGTAGGATAACTGTCATCTTTCCTTGTTTTTAGATACAACTTCATTGAAAATAGGTTTCTATATTAACAAAGTTTGCAAATTTGCTTTTTGATTGTAAATAAAAAATATATTTTGGACTTTTTATGCTTTGGATCGCTTAATCATCTGTGGGAAACCCTCTATTGTTTCCATTTTGTCTTCATCGTTTCATCTCAATCATCAGAAGTGAGTATTAAATCCAATATTGAGAGAGAATATGTGCGACATCGACTTTTGAAAGAATTTCAAGTAGTGTGTTACCAGCTCTGGTCCTCAGTTGTCATGAAGGAATATCAGAGGAAGCCCCTCTGCCAAAAGACTATAGAATAGCACAAAAATAATGCCTGAGTTGCTTTAAACAGCTATAAAGCTTGTTTATCTTGAAAATAAATATATGAGAGAAAAAAGGGTTTGTGTGAGTCTTGCAGATAAAAAACAATTTTGATCTGTTTGTAGAAAATCAAATTAAGCAGACTTTTTGAAGGAAAAAAAAATCCAGAATTCGGAATCTTTAACGTTATAATGTACGAAATGGTATAATGCAGGGCTCTCCAACCTACGGCCCGCGGGCCTGATCCGGCCCGCGAGCGTATTTTTTCCGGCCCGCGGAAAAAATCTGTATTTTCAATTTCCCTCCCTTTTTTGAAAAAAAAAAAAAAAAAACAATTTTTTTTAATTAAATTAATCAGAGCAGTGACGATCTCATAGTGAATACGTCAAATAATAAATAAAAATCGATTCAAACTTTAATGCAAAGCTTTTAAATTATTTTTTTTTCTGCTTCACATTCTAACGTTAGTCCCCTAGCATTGGGCATTTCCACCCCCCATACTTGCAAACCCAAGAATATATTGATATTTTTTTAGTCTCACGATTCACGAAGTGCATAGCGATCGTGGACAGTGTCTTTCATTTTTACAGTTTTATTTATCAGTAGCCGGGTACCCGGCCCTACCCGGGTTTCTGTTGGTGTAGGGTGGTTTAGTGAAACTCATTCATAAATTTCCCAACACTAAAGTACATATCTATAAACATAATGGCTACTTGTGTAAACAATGGCTATGTTATGAATAAACTATAAAAAAAATAATGCAAGCTAAAAAAAAATAGCAAGCTACAAATAATGTTTGAGTAATTAGGAAATGTTATAAGCTTGGTATATTAAAATAAATATATATTTACAGTATCAATCGCACTGAAATTAACCATTTCCAAATATTGCTCGTTAAATAAGTCCCATTATTAGTTTCTATCCTCGTGACAACATTGGTGAGGTGGAAACATCTTATGTACCTAATTTAGAAATTTTTTTGACTATAAACACTTTCTATTCTCTAACTATTGCCAAAATCAATTTTTTTTTTATTTCACCCGTTAGCGATTGTTGGCTCAGATAAATATAAAAATCCTTAGAAGGCAATAAATTCCATACTTACTCCAGAGAAGCCTTGGTTCAAAATTTTCAATATGATTACAATCAATATTGTTGCTGCATGGCACCAAATTTTTGCAACAATGGGTTGAAAATTTAATCATTTAATGGGGAAATGACATAAAATTAACTGTTTTCCATAATAACTTTTTTAAACTAATCTTTTTAGAAATAAATTATAGCTTATCCTGCTCTCTGTTACTGTAGCTATCTACGGTGAAAAAATGGTTAAAATCGGTCCAGTAGTTTGGAAGATTACCCCGGTCATACGTTTTCAAAAGTAGTCTTTTATGTATATAGATTACAATGGCTTCTTTTAAAAAACGAAAAGTGGATTTTGACTGCCATGCTTTCAATGTATAGTGGACTAGCGATTATTTTATGATCGATAACAGAAAAAAGCCTTGTGTCTTATTTGTAAGCGTTCCACTTGCTCTGTCCTCATTTATTGTTAAGTTTCTTATCATCATTAATACGTAAAATTCATTTAATAAAATTGTAGTACATTGCAAGGATTTAGTTTTTAGTCTCGTTTGGCTTATTTTTTTAACTCCTTTTATTTTATTTTTTTTAATTATTAGCACAAGAATAAAAACTCCTCGTGTTCCACAAAGTATACCACGAGGCTTACAGATGTAAGTAGTAAAAGCAAAAAACAAAACCAACAATTTTTAAAAGGTAAGACTATTTACAAAAACACAGAAAAGGGAAAAGGTCTCTGATCTTCTAACGATCTCTGACAAGACAGGAGGCCATTTGGAGAGCAAAATACATTTTGTGGGAAAAAATGACTTTTATTTCAGTTTTCTGAACTGCTCTCTAAATTTTACGAGTTTCCGTAATGTTACAAAAAAAACCCATCTGATTTGAACTATTTTTGGATCGTTGGCCCGCCTCGCTTTCAAAAATTTTCAATTTGGCCCCCGAGTAAAAAAGGTTGGAGACCCCTGGTATAATGTATGAAACAAACAACGTAAAATCTAGGCTCCACTGTATTTCCTTTTAAGTGTTTTTGTAAACACTTTCAGGATAGCCCAATTAGCTTGGACAGGTAGAGTTCTTCTGTATAATTATTTTGTTATTTATTTACATATGTTTTACTTACTTTTTTATTTATTTTTTTATCTTTCTATAGTTTATAATGCTGTTGGACTAGCTGCTTTTGATCTATATGATGAAGTAGATTTTGATAACTGGTTTACTAATGTTCTCATACCTGAATTAAAAGTTCCTGATACGGGGTAAATATTTGAATAGTTTTCATAACTTATTATCAAAAAATCCCTAACTATGATCTTCCATATAAATCAAAGCTAATTATATTTCCAAAGCAGAAATGTTTTGAAAAAAATGTAAATTCTTTTGTTATACTTAAATTTATATTTTCACTCTGCCCTGGTTGAGTTTAAAACAATTTTATACTCTAATAATTTCGAACATTATTTAGTACAAATACAAAATGCCTACCTTTGGGGGGGGGGGGGGGGGGCGGGATAAGAATTCTAAAACAGAAAAAGTGAGCAGAAATCTTTTGTCAAATGTAAGGTTCTCCAACAAAATGGTATTTTTTTCCAAGGGCAGCAGCAAAAACTTGAAAAAAAACTAGTACAAATGGCAGAAACTGGAAAATTGACTAAACTTTAGATGTAATTAAAGATGAATGAAAGAACAATTGCTTTTATACATAATTCATGTGAGACATAAATCAGAATAAACAATAGTGACTTAATTACGTTTTTCATTAGTATTAACTTGATAACTAAAGCAATTCAAATTAAAGCTCAAATTGAACTCCAACAAAGACAACATCAAAAAGCATGAAATATGTTTTGATGTAAAGAATGTTAAATACAGATCAACTTGAACTATTTTATGTGTAACTTTCATTAACATAGTTACAGTTTATTATGAGTTTCATTTATTTATTTTTTATATTTCTACATACTCTCGGCCCGGCTTATACGAATACTGTCGGTCCCAAGAAATATTATTTGTTTAGGAGGGGATATTTAACATTGAGTCTATGCCATGGGGAAATATTCAGTTCCAGATGGTTTTATTCGTATAAGAGGGGTATTTATTTATCAGTTACCTGATTAAGCGGGACCCGACAGTATTAATATAATTTTTCTCTTCAAATTTCTAATATTATGATATCATAATTAGATATGGTTTAGCACTAATTCTGAACTTTAGCTGACAAATAAATCATTTATTTTTCATAAAGCTAAATTTTGTTTTAAGGATATTCGTGTTAACAGGGTTTGACAGTATGGTTGTTAAAAATTTGCTGTTTAAAAAAAAGAAAAAAAAATACTCTGATCTCCTTGTTTTGCCTTTTACCCCTCATGTATTTAAAATAGGTAA
>JAXGGA010012664.1:0-37973 GCA_038373865.1 Uloborus plumipes
TGAAGTAATTTTCGCCAACTAATCGTTGTTTTAAAAATTATTCTCTGTTTATTTGTGCATAATAAAGTGTAAATGGCTTGTATATGAGTCATTCATTAAGGGTTTTGAATAGTTTGACCACTTTGTGTAACAGAGACAAACGAGGTTTGAAAAATATATTTCTAATCGTAAAGAAAAGTTAATTACAGAACAAGTATAAAATGGACGAAACATCCTAAAACTAATTCTGTCTGCAATTTCAAGAAAAATATTTTTTACACCATTAATGCGACTGTAACAGAGTGAACATCCCACAGTGCAAATTAACTATCATCAGCAAAGAATTTTAGGCTTATCTTAGTTGCTGACTATATAATTCAATGTATCAAAGTAATCACAGCAGATACATTAATCGTACTTCTTTAAAAAAAATATCACATTGAATGCAATTGCTTATTTTATTTCTGAAAGGCTTGTAACAGAGTGGACAGTTTGAAACATAAAAAATCTAGGAACAAAGATAAATAAGTGTTTTTCCAAGATTTTTTTAGTTACATACATAAAAATCAGCAGGAAAGGTGTCAGAAGCATTTTTTGTGCTGTGCATTGCAAATGATTTTGTTGTTGCATTTCAGCTTAATCTTAAATTGCATTTTAAGTCCTAGCAATTTGAAGCTGGGGCAGATCATTTTTTCTTTCTTTTGCCAAAGATTTTTTTTTTTTTTTTTGAGTCCTTTATAAATGGTTTATGCCTAAATAAGTAATACTTGGTTACACACAATTCGATGGAGAACAAATAAAAAAAAAATACAATTAATTGGTGGTAAATATTAAAATTAATTACCAAAATTCTGAAGTATCGGGACTGATTTGTACCATTTTCGCTGAAATGACCGATATATTATTATATTATTAAAAATTATTCTAAAAATGTTCACTTTAAAAAATAAACTAATAAACTTATATCTAAATAATTAACTTAAAGTTTTACTTAAATTCCAAAAAACAAAATACACTTTCTAAAGATGCAAATTAACATCCCTACCTTTAGAAACCGGGCGGTACACATGTTGTACTGTAACTATTTTTTTTTAGAGGATAATGTTGAGACTTTGGAGCCGGGGATTTTTTTCAAGGTTTCATACGTCTTATACGACAGTTTATACCTTCTCTTTTCAATGGAAAAGAAATCTGTGGTTCAACTGTCATACTACCTGGGTCGAAAGAAAAATTTCTAAAAAACAGCCCGGATCCAAAGGGTTAAATACAGTCGAGTCACAATAGCTCATAGCCCTAAAGGACTGGCTAAAAGCTTAGAGTTATTGATAGTTTGAGTTACGAGCAGCAAATACCATCTTTTCAAGAATTTGGGACCAAATGAAAACTTTGAAATAAAGGTATATTTGAGTTTATAAAGCTTCGAGTTTTCGAGACTCGATTGAATGTTTTGAGGGTCATGCTCAACATGTTCTCGAAGAGTTACGGAGCGGCGTGACAGATGTGAACAGATTCTAATAGCAGAGAAATATCTTTTCTGAAAGGAAGGGATTACAAAAAGAAAGAACGAAACAAAGTGCAAGATTCAAAATTTCTTTACACATTCAAACTCCCTTTCAAAAAAAAAAAAAAAAAAAAGCATGGCTAAGTTGCGACGATTCCTGGGGACAGATGTTTACATCATCTAGAAGAACACTTTTGCCAATGTTAGACAATGTTAGACAGGTTATTTATTGTATGTTATTTTTAATTATAATAAAGTAATAATAGTGGCAAAGTAAAAAATATCTAATTACAACATCATTGGGTGTTAATAGATCACAATTTTTGTTAGAAGTAGAAAAACTAAGAATAAAAGAATTCAATAAATAAAATAATTTGAGAATTTATATTAAAAGCTACTGCGATTAATTTTTATGAACTTACGATATGATCTTAAGTTTTTTTCAACTTTTTGTCGCACATTAATACTTGAAGGTTTGTAGCTTTTTCTTTCTAAATATTTTAACTAAAATATTTTTGAAAAGATGAAGACAATCATACTTTATCTGGAGATTGTGAAAAATCAAATATGCAGAATGCTTCCATGTCCAGTACAAAGTCGGAGGAATAACATATAATTTTTGTTTTAGAAGCAAAAATTGCTAAAAAGGAAAGATGAAAAATAATTACATCATCTAAAAAGATTATCAAACAATGAAATTTTTAACTGGGATTTTTATTAAAAAGAAAATATTCAATTAGGTCCTCACATCATGCCGGATAACCCTCACATCAATTCTGGATATCTCCCACATCAATACCAGATACTTTGAAGGGTACCCTGCAAAATCTGATACCTAAAATGTCAGCCGGATACCGGATAGTTACCAGATATCCGGTCCATCCCTACTAACTATACTAACTCTTTTCCATTTCGAACAAGAAAAAGTGCATTGAAGAAGAGAGCATCATGGGTCCAGTTCGTCAACCTGAGAGACATGTTTCATTTCTTGCTCAAATGTGATGGACACCCATGTACTTTGTTGTGAAGTCCAATTTTAGTGCCAAACATTTGCTTTTTTCTTGCACCCCCCCCCCATACCTGAGCATTATCCCTTATTATTTTTTCACTCGAGGGCAAATCTCCAGCCCGCTGTTGATCCACATTTTTGTTCACTTTGGAAACACCTTTTTGTAAACCCCTAAATAGTACAAAATGAAGTCTCCAAAAAGCGTCCGTGTGTTTGACAACACACGCTTTTTGCAAGTGCAAAACCTGGCCAATTTTAAAGAAAATTTCCCTGTATGTTCCCTTAGCATGGGAAAGGTTTAGAAACCAGTTCAAAACAAGATAGAAAAACAGTTCTTTTTTTCATTCCCTTTCACATAAGGTACAATTTTTATATCTTTTCCTAAATATGGGGATAAAAAACTTACTTGCAAATTTTATTATTATACATCATCAGAAAGAGTAGATTTTTCTGCATTTGATTAAATTTGTTCCAATTTTCTAACTTAATTACAGGGGGAGGGGGACAGTTACTTTTATTATATTATAGTTTTCACATTTGATACTGATTGGTCGAAAGTATGATTTAATTCGCTTTTTAAAACTATTATATCATTTGTTAGCTGACTTATATCTTTTAAATTGAACAAAGCTGACCAACTATAAGTCAATTTTCATTAAAAATTTTCAGTCAATCGGCAAATTCTGAACTGAATTTACTGACTTCAGTTCTACAAAAAAAAAAAAAAAAACCCACACACACATAGAAATATTACTATTTCATGGATTCTCTCTTACCTTATCAAAGGCTTCAAAACAATTCCACTCTACCACATCTAAATTTGAAACCAAGATTTTTTTACTCCATTCTTGAGTTCCAGGTAAATATGAATTTAATACAATTTTCAATTTGTTTACTCGAGATAGACTTACATCATTGCATACTAATTTACCTAAAAAAATTGAATAAAATAATTTTTTTTTTATACATCAACATTTATTATAGAATGTGTAACAACTTTGTTTTCCACATTTAATTCTTAAAGTATTGTAATAGTAATAGATGAACATAAAACTAGAGATGAGAAGAAAAATTAACATGCATTCACTATTTCATAAACGACAGTTTATAGTTATATTTTGGATATAACTATTCACTACTTCTCTTCTTCCAAAATTTTTACCTATGTCCAGGTGGTTAAACAAGTGTCAAAGGTGAAAATATGGTTTAAAACGATAAATTTAACTTACAGGTGCAAGCACACTCTCTATATTTATAGGTACTTTAAACAAGAAAAAGCTTAAGACGTAGAACAATATATGCTATACTGTCGTTCCCGCTTAATCGGGTAACGTAAAAACGAATACCCACTTATACAAATAAAATATTCTGGAACCGAATATTTCCCATGCAGTTGAAGCAACGTTAAAGTTTCCCGCTTAACCGAACAATATTTCTTGGAACCGACAGTATTCCTTTAACCCTCTGGCTGCTTATCCCGCGATTCCCACGGGCGACGAAGATGCAACAAAACTTGCTCATCCCGTGATTTTCACGTGCATGACGTAATTTAAAACCTAATTCCACAATTTCATCGCTTAGATGCCGAATTTTCTGAAGTATGTACACTTAACTCTCGACCATTTTACAAACCTCACAATTTAATAAAGAAAGGGTTTTATCTACGTTGTTTGTAGCTTAAAAAATTGGAAAACAAATTGCTACGTTTCTTGAATTTGCTATAAACAACAGGAAGTAAGCCTTTTCCTTGAACCTATGAGATTTATCCAATTAAGGGTAATTTATAACATAATTTGCGTAAATTTGGTTCATGAACTTCATAATTGTTTTCCACACATAAAAAATAGCCATTTTTTTAAGCGACTTCGCTTACTAAATTGAGTAGTCAGAGGGTTAAGCGGGGATGACTGTATTTTCAATTATTCAATTATCAATGTCTAAATAATCATTCATAAAAAACTTAGCAACAACTGTAGCTGTAACTGCTCAAAGCAATGCTGAGTAGATATTGAGGGCCTTTCCTATTAAAATTCAGAGCATTAAAAATAGGTAGTGCATTTGTAGTTGCCATTTCACTTTATTGACCAGTGGTGATAACAAAATGTTAGTTATTTACCTTGGTTATCAAACAACACCAGGCACAGTTCAAAAACTCTGGAAAAATTTCTTCTTTGGACGGATAGATCTTTTTTTCTCCCCAAAGCAAAAATATTAATGCCATATTCACCCCTGCCCCCCGAGCGGAGGGAGGGGAAAAAGGTGGGGGGGGGGGGGGTGCAAGAGGTTCAAGGGAGCAGGATCCAGAAAAATAGCCCTATAAGTTACATGGGAAAAATATTTTCAAAATTTTAATTGGGAGTTGGGCTTTTCTAGCTCGGCTGCTCTCCTCTCTCATAGAGTATTTTTTGGAGCTAAAAGCTTGGAAACCATTTTTTAAAAAATATCAAACTTTTTGTTACAATTATTTCTTGATTTGGGGGGGGGGGGAGGGAGATTAATAATATTTGTCTTTTGATGGAAAGATGCAATACATAATTATGAGTTTTTAAAATTTTGTTTTTAATCTCAGTATGTGTGGCTTAAATTGGCAAAAGTCTTTACAATTTTGTCACCTGTTTATTGCTACCAGATAGTTATTGTGATTAAATTCATATTGTTATTGGATTAAATGGAGACAACTGTATAAATAATTTTTAAAATCTTCTTTGCATCCAACTCTTGATGCAAACTATAATTCACTCATAAATCAAATTATTCAATAGTGTAATAACATTATTAAGCTTGGAAACAATTTTGAAAATCGTCAAACTTATTATTATTAAGAAAAATAGATACCTTAGTGCTATAATTGTAAATTATAATTTAAACGTTTATGAGCGACTAATACGCAGGGAAACTGCAGACACGTGTTTCGGTGTTACAAGGAACGCCTTTTTCAATGCGAAAAATTGGGAGCTCATGGATGCACAGATAAATAAGACAAAAGCATTTGTTGGATGTCTGTTGGATGGAATTTGTTTTTATTATTATTTTATTAATTATTATTATTATTATTCTTTATTATTATTTTGTTAATTTTGCGTGATACATTTTTCAAAAACTATGCAGCATGTTGTTTGAAAATATCGGATACATTTCAAAAGAGAGAGTTTCCAAAAAGTTACCAAATTTCAGCCCAAATAAAATTGCTAAAGATTTTCCACCAGGAGACGCACACAAATCACCCACTTCTTCATTCTTCTGAACGTCTAGAGCTAGCACTGGTAATACAGAGGCTCCATCCATCAAATAGTAATCTGAGGAAAAATAAAGTTGTAATTAAAATGATTCAAACAGAAATTATAATTATATAGAATCAAATCATAAAGAAACAATTTTAAAATAATAAAAACTGCGCATTTTAGAGCGTGTTACCGATCTGATGACTCAAATGACACACATTTTATAAAATCACTTTAAAAAATCTTACCCACAATTTTAGATGCATAAATGCAAATTTTTAATTACGATTCGATAAAACATCCCACCAGGTACTCAGTATCGCGTGGTATAGGTGCAGGAAACGATTTTGGGAGCCTAAACATAGATCGTAAGTTATTGTTACCACTCTGACGGCGGAACTTGGGACACGCTTATTTCGCATCAGCTAGAAAATCAGAAATCGATTAAAACAAAAATGAAGTAAAATATTAACAAAGGGGTAAAAATAGAATCGTTTTTTGTGCAAAAACGTTTTTTTGGGAAGTTAGAAAGTGCGCATGACCTGTTTGCATGCTAAGCTTTGCTACTTGGGACACGTTACTGATCTGATTTTTGATGTATAAAAACAATATTTTCTGAAGAAAAAAAAGTTTTTTTTTCTGATGTTACTAGATGAAATGAAAGCAGAACCTTATCTTCTTTCTGGGGAGAATTATTTTTTTAACTAGTTATTGAAATACTAGTGAAAATTCACTTGGGACTCAAATTGGCACTTTTCTAAATATTAGCTCATAGCTGTCTATGCTGACAAGAGGGGTATAAAGATTTTATTTATTGTTCATTGCATTAAAAAGTTAAATCTAATGGGGGAAAAAACCCCCACACACATTTTTACTTGGTAAACTTGGAGACAAATAGTAGGTTTTTAAACAAGGCATTCTGTCCTGAAAACTAAGTTGGGTTGCTAGGATAAAACTTTTACTACTACTAAGTACTTATTATTATAGCTCTCAAAAGTAGGAAAACTATAAATTTAAACTGTTGTTACATTTAGCAATTAAGATTATGATGATTTAGCACTACACCATTAGATCAAAATTTATTGATATTAGCTGAGGTAAGCTGGAAACTGAGTTACTAATAACACTGCATTGTCAGACACAAGGTTTTGCAAATATTATCAATTACAATAGTATAAGTTCTTGATAACTAGTCAAGTATAGGAACCCTTTGAAAAGAGAAGAATGACAGTTTGGCAGTAACTGCAAAACATATTTTTGAAAAGCTTCCAAGGTCTTGAAGAAAACTAGTGCATTATGCTGGTCTTTGAAGATCTTTGCTTAATTTTTTTTGCACAACTAAAGGTTTTGAAAGTATGATATAATAATTAAAATAATAAAAAAAAGGCCAAAAATGAAAAAAAAATAGGCCAAGTGACCTTTAATAGAAAAATACCCAATGAAAGATTTTTCACTTTTATTGATAGAAATGGGTGGTTTTTCAGGTATAAACTAAATGCCCTGAAATAGGGCAAGGACCGATTCAGAATTTCAACTGATACATAAAAATAGTGCTGAAATAATCAACTTACTCAATAAATTTGTTGAATCCAATAAAGGTTGAGGAAATTTTTTAAATTTTCCTCTAGGGCAATAATATATGTTCCAGTGTTCTGGATAATGGATTGCACCATGTTTAACTAATTGTGCTTTATAATTCATGTTTGGTTGGTAGAACCCAACGTAATCCTCTTCAAAGTCAAGATCCCTGTTTCGAAACTTTGTTGCAGGCATGTACTCTTTATCTTCATTTTCCAAAACAGTTGAAAATTCATTGTTAAAATGATCAAAATGAAAATCACATTCTTGATTTTCCAATGCCTCTTTCTTTACTTCTCTTGGATCAGCTTTTGGAGTGTTGCTCTCATTTACACTTTGAGCAGTGTCATCAGCGGGATCCAAAGTGGACTCTGCTAATCCCAAGTGGTAAGCATCCTTTAGATTGTAAACATCCATATCACCAAACAGTTCCGATGGCTGAGGATTTTTAGCAAATGAGTTCACCACTGCACAGTAACTGTGCGGGCATAGCAGGCCCAGCCTGATAGAAGTCCAATTTGGGAAAAAGCCCTTATAGAACTGGTCAAAATGATCCAATGCAAAACTTACTGGTGATTTCTTTGCCTGAAAGCAATAATTAAAGATCAGAAACTAATACTTTTATTATCATTGCATAACAAAGGAAATAAAAAGAAACATGAGTAAACATGGGTCAATCTAGAGAGAAATTAGGTGCGTTAAAGGACCCTTCACAAAATTCAGTCACTCAAAAATGGACCTTTCACAAAAATCCAACACTCGAAAATGGACTCTTCACAGGAATCCGAGTTTAAAGAAAGATCAGGAACATTTCTTGCTGTAACTATTTTTCACAAAATTCCAAAAACAGGACCATGGTCAAATATCCTGGATTGATCCTTGGTTAAAAAGAAATCTAGGACAGCAAAGCACAATTGGAGGAGAGAGAAAATTTCAGAGGAGAGATTCCTCTCTTCCCTACAGAAACAATTGATTTCAAAAATAATTTCATTGGCTTTACACTTTTTAACCACCTTGCAGTTTATGACGAGATATCTCGTCCATTTAACATGTATTCCTGGGACTGTCCAACCGCAGGGTGGTTAAAAAAATATAGCTATTTCATTATTCAATAAAATACAAAACTACAAACAACAATTTTCCAGAACTTAATGAATTTCTTGAAAAAAGCGGTTTTAAACTCACAATACCAAATGAGAAATTGTTACCTGTGGTGTAGTCTAGGGAAGTGAAAGGATATTTGCAGATAAGAAGATAAGTTTATAAAATCAAAAAGTGAGGTTACATTTAAAGCAGGACGTTTTTATGCTAGAATGTTAAAAGGTAATTGCAAAAATAATACACTAAGACAGAATTTCCCAAAGTGTAGTTTGCGAGCTCATGCCACGGGATCTGCGGTGCTATTCTGTTAAAATGTAAAAAGTAATTGAAGTTGAAGGACGACTAACAATATTTTTATTTGGAACAAAAGCACATCTGTAGGGAACAAAAAAGTTCTTACTTAGGTATACACAGTGCACAGTAATCATCAAAGAACTCTTGATTTTAACACATAATTGACGTTTTGAAGCATTTTTTCCCCACGGAGTGGATAGGTGGGGGTTGTCTGCGAAATTAGTAATTTTCAAGAGGTTGTTCGTAGTTGTCTGAACTCAGGGAACTTTTGCACTAGGGGATGCTGTACCCTTTTGACTACACCACTGACTATTATTAACTTTTTAAACAGGTAGGTGGCGGACTTTTTTTGATGAACGTTTCCAAAATCTGGTGCAATGATTTAACAAATGTTTGTGTTAATTTTGAAAACGTAGAAATGAAATTTAAAAAAAAAAAATGATTTAATTTGTGATGTAATATTCATTCATCAATAGAGATTCTTTTTCTTCTTTACAAAACTATCCACACTTGAAAAATGCCCCTCATGAAAACGTATTATTACATTAATTTCACTTTCTGTTTCATTATATTATTACGACAGAAGAAATAAAGATTGAACTCATTGTAAAATTAAATTTTTCTTCATGAAAATTTGCAGTGGTTGGACTAAGAAGTCCAGAAAATATTTTTTACTCCTCATTTGCACGGTTTACATGTTACATCGGTAATATTTTGATCCTAAAGCTAAAGTCAGAAATTTCCATCCAATAACTAAATAAACGAAATTAATTGCTAGTGACATCAGCAGACATTTGAAAGCTAATTCTAGATATTAAGCATTATATCTAGAAAATGACAGAAAATGAGTATATTTTAGTACCTTTGGAATAGAATAGAACCGGATTGGATTTCGGCTGAATTTCATAAATTTGAAGCAACTAGTCTTCAAGCAAGTGTAGAAAGACATCTTTAAATAAATTTTCTTGTAGAAACTAATAAATCAGTAAGTTAGGAAATTCTGTTTAACAAAACGCTATTCATAACGAAAATTTTTCAACATTGCATGTTTTGTTTATTTACGTTTCAGAAAATTACGGCTACAGTTAAAAACGGTATTATTTATTGCTTTTTGTTTTGAATGGAAAAGAATATACTTCAAAATAAATAGATGATAACGTGGCGAAAGTCCTATAATGTATTAGGAGTTAAAAATTTTAAATTCAACAAAAGAAATTAGATAAGTTTATATTTATTTTAACTATTTTTCTCATAGAGAAGAAGATAATCTTACAAAAGAGTAAACGAAGTAAGTGCTGTCCTCTGGCGCTAGAATTTTAATATAAAACAAAAAAATATTTTGCATTAAAATTCTTTAAGTGAAGAACAAGACAGCAAAGCATTCATGAACATACAACATCATTGCAGTGTAAAATGAGGCAAGTTTAGTGGTTCAAAGCAGAAAAAAGATCTTACAAGCACGGTCTTCGTTCACTCGGCAGGATTTTTCAAAGCTCTCGGTTTTTTTAAATAAGTTGTTCAAAGGTTGCTTCTTGATTTGGTTTCATTTAGCTGCCATGGCTTGGCTTGATGATGGATGTTTATCATAATACTGTTTTTATGATCGGTAGATAGTGAGTAACGTGCCATTTGCTTTTCCTGGCAAATGGGCGGCTGGCTGCAGGTGCAGCCAACCAATGTATTTGGTCATTCACAAGGACGTGGAGCGGTGTCAAAAATTTTTATCAATGAAAATGTAATATTTCAGCTTATATCGTACAATCTCGCATTAGGTTTTCAATAGCCCTTGCGTGCTCTCTTCCGGCAAATCCGAAAAAAAAACAGGCTGGAAAAATACTTTTTTAATTTTTTAAACATACGTTTTTCATTAATATTAATAAACGATCGATTTAATTTCATTGAAATATTAACACATCACAACAACTGGTAAGGAAAGTGCAGTTGGTTAGGAATCGTTCTACAGAAAAATTTAAAAGCAAGGAAACATTTTTTTAGCATGATTTGTAAAAAAAAAAAAGTCTTAAAATTAAATAAACGAGTATCTTACTAGTTCAATACAGCTACTCTGCGAAAAACAGTAAACTTCTTACCCTTTTTAACGAATTTAAATGTTTTATTTTAACAATTTATACAGTTGGTTTGGGGAAGTGGGTCACTGAGGTAAGTGGGTGAAAACAAAACAAAAATTTGCATGCAGCTTTTTCCCTTTTTTACACTGCACATTTCACCACAGTGATTGGTTTTGCATATTTGTGGGCTTCTTGGAACTAGTTTTTCAGATCATAGAACTTATGTAAAAAAAATTTCTGAAAAATATTTTGTAGCGAGTTCAAGCAACATTTTTAAAGAAGTATTAAGGTTATTTTTTATTATTTTTTAAAATGTTCATATAGCATTCTTGTATAGTTTAAATTAAAGTCAGCAACGGGAATTTTTACACGAAATATTACTAATAAGTGTTTAAGGGCAGGGGTTCCATTTACACATCTCGTATTTCCCGTTTAATGGTTAAGTGGGTTCCCTAACTATGGGTACCCTCATAACAGCAGATATTTTAAAGTGAAAAACAGCTCTGATGAAGACATTTCTGGGATAATATAAAAGATAATTGTGGAGACCTTGATAGAATTGATAGCTCAGCTACCAAAACTGTAAAAGCTGGTAACTATGCATTTGTGAAACTTAAATAAAAAACTACTGCTAAATTTTGCAAGAGAAAATAGAAACATTCTCCCTCAGACAACTTCAAATAGACACTGCCATTGTTTACATTTTTTTTCCAATTTATGATTTTTTTTCTATTTTACCACAATCTACCTTAATCTATTTTATTATGTTTTTTCAACCCTAATTTATATGTAAAAGCGAAATATACCCCTGAAGGCATGTAATGAGTTTCACAGATACAATTGCTTTAAATTTTGTTTTATGATTTTCGTACAGATTTAAATGAAGTAGATATCTCGTTAATGGACGCATTTACAAAAAATATTTCATGCTAAAATTTTACATACTTTTTCAAGTAAGGCCCGCAATCCCCCTTTTAGATATGCTCACTTTAAATTTAAATAAATGGGGTGGGGGGGGGGCACTTACCCCTTTCTATACAGTAAGTGGGTCACCCAGGTCATTTATCTTAATCTATATACACTGAAGTGACAAAAGTCATGGGATACCTCTTAATATCGTGTCGGCCCTCCTTTTGCCCGGCGAAGTGCAACAACTCGACGTGGCATGGACTCAACAAGTCGTTGGAAGTCTTCTGCAGGAATATTGAGCCATGCTGTCTCGATAGACGTCCATAATTGTGAAAGCGTTGATGGGGCAGGATTTTGGGCACGAACAGACCTCTCGATGGTGTCCCATAAATGCTCAATGGGATTCATGTCGGGCGATCTAGGTGGCCAAATCATTCGTTGGAATTGTCCAGAATTTTCTTCAAACCAATTGCGAACAGTTGTGGCCCGGTGACATGGCGCATTGTCATCCATAAAAATCCCATCGTTGTTTGGGTACATGAAGTCCATGAATGGCTGCAAGTGATCTCCAAGTAGCTGCACATAAGCATTTCCAGTCAATGTTCGGTCCAGTCGCACTAGAGGACCAAGTCCATGCCATGAAAAAACAGCCCACACCATTACGGAGCCACCACCAGCTTGAACAGTGCCTTGCTGACAGTTTGGGTCCATGGCTTCGTGGGGTCTGCGCCACACTCGAACCCTACCATCGGCTCTTACCAGCTGAAATCGTGACTCATCGGACCAGGCCACGGTTTTCCATTCATCTAGGGACCAACCGATATGCTCACGTGCCCACGAGAGTCGCTGCAAGCGATGTCGTTCTGTCAGTAAAGGCACTCGAGTCGGTCTTCTGCTGGAATAGCCCAAGAAATCCAAATTTCTCCGCACAGTTCTAGCAGACACGTCCATTGTACGTCCCACATTGATTTCTACGGTGATTTGACGCAGTGTTGCTTGTCTGTTAGAATTTACGACTCTTTGCAGACGTCGTCGGTCTCGATCTTTAAGTGCAGGCGGTCGACCACTGCGCTGTCCATGGTGGGATGTTATGCCTGAAATTTCATACTCTCGGCACACTCTTGACACAGTGGATCTGGGAATGTTGAATTCTCTAACGATTTCCGAAATGGCATGACCCATGCGTCTAGCTCCAACTAACATTCCGCGTTCAAAGTCTGTTAATTCACGTCGTGCGGTCATCATCACGTTAAAACCTCTTCACATGAATAACTTGAACAGAAATGAAAGCTCTGTAAAAGCACTGCGCATTTATACCTGTTCTATGCGATGCTACTGCCATCTGAAAATTTGCATATTGCTATCCCATGACTTTTGTCACTTCAGTGTATATAAAGATGACGGTGTTCGTTTGTCTGTTTGTACGTTTGTAACCGCTGGCCAGAAGCCCCCACAGCACCCACAGACCTGAAACTTGGCTCAAAAATTCGAACGTACCCCGCCCTCGTGCACCTCGAAGCCCAAATTTTTAATTTCGAATTAGTTATTTTTAAATTAATTAATTAGTCTCATTTTTGGTGTATCCGCCATAATTGAGGTAGGAAAACCTCCCCCCACCCCAAAACATTATATATCGTTGGAAAGGGTTTTTTTTTCTGAAAAAGAAAAGTTTTAGCACGTTTCTGTCCGTTAATTAGGACAGGAGATATTAATTAATCAAATTTAGTCAATTTTCAAGGCTTAACTATGTACGCAGTACTGAAACACTAGGTTCATTTTCCTGATCAGCTGCTCTTTTGTCCCTGAAGTTACTTTGTGGTTAAAATTGTGCGTATAGATTTAAGCCTTGAAAATTTATTCAATTTGAATGTTTAATATCTCTTATTTCTTTCTTAATTTTCTGTCTTTTTGATTTATTTGGCGAATTGATTTATACTTTAACATGACTTTAAGTGGAGTTTAAAAGATGAAGCGCATTTGAACTAAAGGATATAATAATTTTAGTTCAGAGGGGTGGGGAGGGAATTTAAATTTATTCAGTTGAATTCCTCAAAATTTGGTGTTGCCAAAAATGTCAGAATGGAACTATTATTGTTAAAAAATTAGCGATGGCTATCAGCTACTCTTCGTATTTGGCGTGGTAAAGTTTGGCAACAATAGGGATAGTTACCAAACCTCCCAGCCAGTGAAACACTTCTTTCTCCAAATTAAAGAAAAAGAAAACGCTCTGTGAAGGAACAGTAGTTGTTTGCAGTCTAAAAAGTATTTTATTGCATGTTTAAAACATGTATATAATGTCGCCAAACCTAAATTTTTAATAGTTCCATTCTGACATTTTCGGTAACACCGCTATGAAGTTACTCTTCGTATTTGGCGTCGTAAAGTTTGGCAACAATCTGGAAATTTACCAAACATCCCAGCCAGGGAAATCTTGCTTATTTGAGGGTTACTGTTATAGATTGTAATCACTTCAAAGAGATGGTGCGAATGACATTATATTTCTTGCCTTTTAATGTTCAAATTAAAATCATGGAAGAATGGTTGAGGCTGAGCTACCTGACACAATCGGTTCCCTTTGTTAATAAATTTAAATTTGGCGACCAATTTTACATTGAAATTACGGTTAAATCGGTGGATTATGTTAAACTTCAAGGGCAAAATTGCTGTGTTCGTTTAGAGTTTTCGAAAATCTTGCCACTACAGTTATCTCAAAAGTTCCATTGAAACGTTTATTTGGCGAATTGATTTAAACTTTAATATGACTTTTAGTGGAATTCAAAAGGTTGGGGAGCACATTTGAATCAAATATAATAATTTTACTTTAGAGGGTTAAAGTGAATTAAACTTTATTTAGTTAACTTCCTTTACATTTGTTGCACGGGCATCGCCGTGCGGGTACTGCTAGTACTATTATAAATGCGAAAGTTTGGATGTTTGGATGTTTGTTCCTCTTTCACGCAAAAACTACTGAACGGATTTTAATGAAACTTTTACCATAAGGTAGCTTATGCATCAGAATAACATATAGGCTATAATTTATAACGATATTCGAAAAAGTTCGATTGGTAGCGCATTCCAATTTAAGGTACATTTTTCGCATAAATCCGCGAAAGCTTCTAGCAAACTAATTCAGTATTTAGTGTATCATCTCAACTCCCTGTCAATAGGTAGAATTGCGTGTATCATTTCCGCTTTTCGCATTAAATGTTCAAGGCTTTTCTCAAGTCAAATCAAAAAGTAATTTTTTTCCAGCTTCATGGTTAATATAAAGCCTTTTACATAGACATAGGAAACGAATGCGCGCCAGCAGGCAAACGAGCTTTTACTATGATTTGTATTTTAAAACGTTTTGTAGTCTTAGTTGTAAGTAGAATATTTATCATTAAGACAATGTGTTTTTATTGTGCTTTGAAACGTGCAAATATTATTTTGTAGAATAAATTGTACTCCATTATTAGTAGATTGTTCACTGCATCAATTATTTTCTCGAGTTTTGTAAATATGTCTTTTAGAGTATCGGTAACGTAATCGTTTGAAGAGATTGGCAACTAGATTAGGTTCATTATTTTCCAATTTGATGGAGCTTTAAATACAACTTAACGGTATTTCTTAAATATTTTTGCGTTGATTTATCACTTTCTCTGGGTACTGACAATAGGGCAGTTTCTTAGTATCCGATTAAACTGGAATTTTGCCAAATTTGCTGCAAGATTTCAATAACTGAGATTCTCCTCGATTTTTTCAACTGACGCCAGTTTTTGTGCCAAAGACTACGTAATAATAATTTACTTTTTACACGACATAACCAAAATAAAACAATTATTGTCTGATATTTATCGACTGGCGGCAAAATCTCAATCATCGATATAATACTCCCACATTTGAAAAGTTGGAGTATTATATTGATGATTGAGGTTTTGCCGCAGTCGATAAATATCAAATAATAATTGTTTTATTTTGGTTATGTCGTGTAAAAAGTAAAGTATTATTACGTTTTTTTTTTTTCTTTTGTTTTCCGATTCCGTATGTATCTATTAAAAACCTTTTTAAAATTATGTCAAAAAGTAAAGTAATCCACATACTAAATTAATTAATCTAATATCTTTAAACGAGCAATTCTTGTATATATATATATATATATATATATATATATTTATTTATTTATTTTTCGGATCTCGAAAACGGCTCTAACGATTTCGATAAAACTTGGTATTTAGATGGAGTTTTGGTTTCTGAGTTCATCTACGTCGGCGTTTTTTCTGTAAAAACGCCAGTTTTCACAAAAAACCCGTTTTTTGTGCCTTCATTAAGTAAGTTTGAGACGCTTTCTTCATCGCCATTTTCTTTATGATTATTATCAATTGTTACTGTTGCATAGCAACCACGTTTTAATTTAGCAATGGATTTCATAGTTAATCACATCAGCGCGAGTTTAAGGCAGGGATTCAAGTGAAACAGCAATGCGATCGCTTCGAATGCAATCGCTACTGGAAGTGAATTACATTATCATCAGCTTAACTTGGCACTGACGTCACTACGAGCGGAGCCAATAAGAGCTCATAAGCAGTCGGCCATCTCCTCTTATTCGCCAAGTAGGCTGTGACGTTTTTTCTAGCTCGTTTTTCATAGGCAAACGTCACGATGTTTTTATCAAGAAACGTTCTAATGTAATTCATTTCCAGTAGCGATTGCAGTTTGCGATAGCCTGTTTCACTTGAATCCCTGCCTAAATTTTATGGTATTTGGCAACGTTAAATTGTTATTGTTTTTGAAATGTTAAAGCAAGGCTTCACTAGATATAGTCTCTTATACAGGCTGTTTCACTTATTCAAAAGTTTCATTATAACAATAGATTTCATATTTAATCACATCAACGTAAATTTAAATTTTTATGGTATTTGGCAAACGAGTTGTGGCAACACGTGATAATTAGATAATTATTATTGTTTTTGAAATTTAAAAGAGATCAATCAAAATAAAGTTAGAATTGGGTGTGGGCCGCGGTAGTCCGATCGGTAAGTCGTCGGACTCGTAACCGGAGGGTCCCGGGCCGATCATATAGAGGGAGCCGAGCCGATCAAAGATCCACCGTCTTCATTAATGGTGGCTAGGGGACGTTAAAAATGTTCGTGTTCATAATATCCTCCAAGTGAAACGATACCTCTGTGGGATGCTGGGCTAAGGGTTTGCTCGGCCTGGTTAAAAAATGAACAGAGCGCTCTTCGGGGCCCCATCCCGGTTAAACCACGAGTTGTGGTATCTACGGGGGAACCTTGGAGTGTGAAGTGAAAGTCAAAACCAACTGTAAAGCCCTTATCACACGATCCAATGTGAAGCTACTCCAACTTGGAGCAATCCTCAATTTCGACCAACTCCAAACTTGTTTTCCTACTACGTCATCGTTGCTGTGCAGGGTTGCCGTGCAATATCGTCTGCTAGAAAAAGAAACTTATCCCGTTAAGCTGGCCACTCCTGATGGCGCCGATCTGTGACGAAGTTCTGCAGAGCTTTCCTATTGGTCGGAAGAGCAATTCGGCTCAATTTTATCGCTCCGCACGCAAAATCTTGGACTAAATTGGACGAGCGTCGGACAATAGGAATGATGACGTCAGTGTTGGCCCAAGTAGTTGAGGCAAATTGGTCTCGCTCGGAATTGGAGGGAATCGGGGGAAAAGTTGGATCGTGTGATAAGGCCTTAACCAAATGCGTACTGGAGAACAGGGACTCTGCATCCATGGGGCATGCTAAAACTCCCATAGTTCCTAGCGCGCCTTAGCGGAATTGGTGTAAGTAACTTCCGGCTGTTCTGCCGCATTCGTATTATCATAGTAACTCCCGTGAAAAGTACCGATGTGTCTTCTATGCTCTTTTGACAACTAAGTTTTTTTTTTTTTTTTTTGTTCAAAGAGCTGTGTGTGATGATTTCTTTTAAATATCATTGCTTTAATCACAGACGTATTGTGGAGAGTATTATTTTTAACACCCTTTCTGCTGCGATTCCAATTGAAATAGTTGAATATGTGACCGAGTACAATAATCTTTGAGCATAAATAACAATTTTATACTAATACCAAATAACTAATAGCAAAGGGATTTCTGCCTTTGTAATGTGCATTTTTTTACACATTAGAAAACGTGTTCAAAATAAAATAACGTTATTCATTTTCTTATTTTTTTTTCGGTTGAAGGCGAAATGAGTTGAAAATTCATTCCAGAAAATATAAAAGTCGATGCTTTGCATTTTATGTTTTCATTTCAGTGCCTACAAGATCGATTCCGTTTTGCAGTTTTCTAAAAAAATAAATAAATATAAACTATTAGAGGGGGGGGGGGGGACAAATATTATTGTTTACTCTAATATGCAGCCGAAATAAATAGCAAATACCACTTCTACTGAACCTCACTGTCAAGTGGTGTGCACTACATATGTTTTACCTCCTTTTTTAAAAAAAATTATATGTTTCAAATCATAGTATTTTTTAAAAATTTTTGATTCATTCGCTTTTTTTTAATATAAAAGGTGTCTTACCTAGTTGCTTTTATTAATAAAATGTATTAATATTTGGATATTTATATGACTTAATTTCAAATTAAAAAGGTTACCTAAGTGTTTATTAGTTATACTAATATTTGAAAATTTTATATTTGAATTAAATACATATTAAGTCTGTTTTCTTTTCAACTTAAGAGTCGTTTTTTTTAAGAATCAGGCAGTCAAAAAACTCGACATTTTTGATTTTGCTGAAAATTTCAGAATATAATCTTTATTTAAAATCATTAAACACGTGTTTTTTTATTTTTGCAAAAAAAATTTTTTTCTTTCCGTTTTGGGAGGTCAAAGTTGGACTTTGCTCTTTTTTTCAGTAAAAACATGCCAACTTAGATAAGCCAATACTTTTTGCTTTAGCAGTGAACCGTGGAACTGACAATTATTTTGTGTTCTACAATATCCCCACTAACTGTAAGTACCGAAATATTTGTGGACGACTCTTACCGCAAAGGTCAGAGGTCACTCAAAGTTGTACGAAAAAAAGTTTTCTTATGCAACTTTGACCGACCAAATCTTATAGTGGAAACAGTGAAACATTGTAGTGTTATATATCAGTAAATACCCACTAAAGAGCACTATCCAAAAACATGAAGATATGTGTTGTTGATATTTTGCACATTGAAATATTTGACTCTGAAATTGAAGAAATTGCAAAATTACCTGACTTTGAGGGTCATTATCTTCTTGCAGCATGAGTGAAGAAATATAAAACTAGCTGGAGTAGAAGCCTTTTTTGTCCCAGAAACACAATCAGTTAACAAACCTATGGCTACTCTTTCAGTTTTTGCATAACTCAGCTCTAAACTTTGAAAAATGAGTGTTTTTCGGCGTTAAGAAAAAAGGCCAATTACTTGTTTTAAAATAGGTATTGCTATTATTTGTAGCACTATTATATCCCAACTTCCTAACTAGCTGAAATGGCATCTAAAGATGGTTATACAGTTGAAACCAAATTGAAAATGAATTCTCGAAAATACTCAGTATACGTCAAAAACCATCTTTTTTTATTTGTCCAGGCGACGTTTTTTTTTTTGTTATAGCTCTTTATTCCGTTCGGTTCCAACATGGTAAGCAATTTATGTACTTCTTGTCGTTTTAGTTGCTGTAAAACTGAAAAGTAATGTATCTTAAGTCTGATATAAAGTAATATATCTTGTCATATCAAGTTTATAATGTAAGAGAACATTTTGAAATGGATAATAGACCTAATCTAAAAAAAAAAAAAAAATACTTGTTCAGCTGCGCCCTCTTGCTCGATGTCGTGAATGTCATCAAAAATTTCCAGACCAGCACCGAGGGGCTTTAATGTACCAAGATTTTTAGGAAGTGACATTCTGCTAAAGAGGCTTCTGATTTGTGAAAAAGTTGAGTTTTTGATGACATTCACAACATAGACCAAGAGGGCACAGCTGAACCAGGAGGGCACAGCTGAACCAAGAGGGCACAGCTGAACAGAAGTTTTTTTTTTGGATTATGTTTATTGTCCATTTCAAAATATTCTTTTAGCATTATAAACTTAATATGACAGGATATATTGTTTTATATAAGACTTAAGATACATTGCTTTCCTGTTTTACAGCAACTAGAACGACAAGAAGTACATAAATTGCTTACCATGTTGGAACCGAACGGAATAAAGAGCTATAACAAAAAAAAACGTCGCCTGGACAAATAAAAAAAGATGGTTTTTGACGTATACTGAATATTTTCGAGAATTCATTTTCAATTTGGTTTCAACTGTATAACCATCTTTAGATGCCATTTCAGCTAGTTAGGAAGTTGGGATATAATAGTACTACAAATAATAGCAATACCTATTTTAAAACAGGTAATTGGCCTTTTTTCTTAACGCCAAAAAACACTCATTTTGCAAAGTTTAGAGCCGAATTATGCAAAAACTGAAAGAGTAGCCATAGGTTTGTTAACTGATTGTGTTTCTGGGACAAAAAAGGCTTCTACTCCAGCTAGTTTTATATTTCTTCACTCATGCTGCAAGAAGATAATGACCCTCAAAGTCAGGTAATTTTGCAATTTCTTCAATTTCAGAGTCAAATATTTCAATGTGCAAAATATCAACAACACATATCTTCATGTTTTTGGATAGTGCTCTTTAGTGGGTATTTACTGATATATAACACTACAGTGTTTCACTGTTTCCACTATAAGATTTGGTCGGTCAAAGTTGCATAAAAAAACTTTTTTTCGTACAACTTTGAGTGACCTCTGACCTTTGCGGTAAGAGTCGTCCACAAATATTTCGGTACTTACAGTTAGTGGGGGTATTGTAGAGCACAAAATAATTGTCAGTTCCACGGTTCACTGCTAAAGCAAAAAGTATTGGCTTATCTAAGTTGGCATGTTTTTACTGAAAAAAAGAGCAAAGTCCAACTTTGACCTCCCAAAACGGAAAGAAAAAATTTTTTTTTGCAAAAATAAAAAAACACGTGTTTAATGATTTTAAATAAAGATTATATTCTGAAATTTTCAGCAAAATCAAAAATGTCGAGTTTTTTGACTGCCTGATTCTTAAAAAAAACGGCTCTTAAACCCCAATTCCTTTTAAAACTAATGTATTTTTAGCTGCTGTAATTACTTTTTGTCTGTCTTTAGTTGTTAATATCCTTAGTTTCAAATTTATGAACAAATTATTTTTCTTGGGAAGAGGGATGAAAACAATCCTTTAAATAAAAATTGAAAATTTTGGGTGCTTAATAATTATGTCACAGGAATTTGGGGGTCAACACTTCCCCCCAAACCCTTGGTTTAATATTCTTGGCGGCATTTTTTACATTTAAGGCCTGTGAGTCCCCCTCCCCCCTCCAGAAAGTAAATTTTGTCTGTTCTCATGATATAAATATGTACTGTTAGCATATTACTGAGATACATTTCACATCCGTATAAGAGTTTGCATGATCTTTGAATAGAACTTGGGTTTTAACTAGCTACTACTTTAAATAATATATTTTTATGAAGAATAAAATATAAAAGTGTTAAATAAATCAGAGTAATAATAAGGTAATAAATACGAGTTTATTATCAATCTATTTTCTGTTATCAAATTTCAGACATTTCATTGAAAAAAAGGGTAATAGTTTAGATGAAAAAAAAATTAATAACCATTAAAAGCATGTACCGTTCGATGTGTGCATGTTTTATTTATTTCTTTTAAGAGAAGAATGGTAACCTTTTGCACATATACACGTTACATTTTGACCATCAACTAGAGAAACGTACATTTAGCAAGAAAATAGACTGCAACATACGCATGCATTTTAGTACAAAATATTTGAGTATTATTTTGAACCTCGAAATAAATAAATCAATCAATAAATAAATATTAAAAAAAAACACTAAATAGTTGTTTGCTGCAATGAGAAAATAATTAACTTGAAAGTAAGCATATTTTATGTTAGCTGCAGAATGATTGAAGTCTCAAAACATTTTTTTAATTGATAGCTTTAATCATCATTTAAAATAATATTAATACTTCCAAGCAATAAATACCGTTTTAGACAGCTGTTTTAATTTTTAAAAGTTTTAGTTCATATTTTAATGTTGAAACAGTAAAATTTTTATCTGAAAGATATTCCCTTAAGATGAATTCAGCTTTGTAAAAAAAATATCTTCCTCGTCGCGTAAGCTCTAGCACGTTAATCGAATAACCGGAAGTAAAGAATACCAATTGTACATGTTGCGCTACCTAGCGACAAAGTTTGTCCCAAGCATGCCCTATTGGGGCATGCTAAAACTCCCATAGTTCCTAGCGCGCCTTAGCGGAATTGGTGTAAGTAACTTCCGGCTGTTCTGCCGCATTCGTATTATCATAGTAACTCCCGTGAAAAGTACCGATGTGTCTTCTATGCTCTTTTGACAACTAAGTTTTTTTTTTTTTTTGTTCAAAGAGGTGTGTGTGATGATTTCTTTTAAAATATCATTGCTTTAATCACAGACGTATTGTGGAGAGTATTATTTTTAACACCCTTTCTGCTGCGATTCCAATTGAAATAGTTGAATATGTGACCGAGTACAATAATCTTTGAGCATAAATAACAATTTTATACTAATACCAAATAACTAATAGCAAAGGGATTTCTGCCTTTGTAATGTGCATTTTTTTACACATTAGAAAACGTGTTCAAAATAAAATAACGTTATTCATTTTCTTATTTTTTTTTCGGTTGAAGGCGAAATGAGTTGAAAATTCATTCCAGAAAATATAAAAGTCGATGCTTTGCATTTTATGTTTTCATTTCAGTGCCTACAAGATCGATTCCGTTTTGCAGTTTTCTAAAAAAATAAATAAATATAAACTATTAGGGGGGGGGGGGACAAATATTATTGTTTACTCTAATATGCAGCCGAAATAAATAGCAAATACCACTTCTACTGAACCTTACTGTCAGTGGTGTGCACTACATATGTTTTACCTCCTTTTTTAAAAAAATTTATATGTTTCAAATTATAGTATTTTTTAAAATTTTGATTCATTCGCTTTTTTTTAATATAAAAGGTGTCTTACCTAGTTGCTTTTATTAATAAGATGTATTAATATTTGGATATTTATATTACTTAATTTCAAATTAAAAATGTTACCAAAGTGTTTATTAGTTATACTAATATTTGAAAATTTTATATTTGAATTAAATACATATTAAGTCTGTTTTCTTTTCAACTTAAGAGTCGTTTTTTTAAGAATCAGGCAGTCAAAAAACTCGACATTTTTGATTTTGCTGAAAATTTCAGAATATAATCTTTATTTAAAATCATTAAACACGTGTTTTTTTATTTTTGCAAAAAAAATTTTTTTCTTTCCGTTTTGGGAGGTCAAAGTTGGACTTTGCTCTTTTTTTCAGTAAAAACATGCCAACTTAGATAAGCCAATACTTTTTGCTTTAGCAGTGAACCGTGGAACTGACAATTATTTTGTGTTCTACAATACCCCCACTAACTGTAAGTACCGAAATATTTGTGGACGACTCTTACCGCAAAGGTCAGAGGTCACTCAAAGTTGTACGAAAAAAAGTTTTTTTATGCAACTTTGACCGACCAAATCTTATAGTGGAAACAGTGAAACACTGTAGTGTTATATATCAGTAAATACCCACTAAAGAGCACTATCCAAAAACATGAAGATATGTGTTGTTGATATTTTGCACATTGAAATATTTGACTCTGAAATTGAAGAAATTGCAAAATTACCTGACTTTGAGGGTCATTATCTTCTTGCAGCATGAGTGAAGAAATATAAAACTAGCTGGAGTAGAAGCCTTTTTTGTCCCAGAAACACAATCAGTTAACAAACCTATGGCTACTCTTTCAGTTTTTGCATAACTCAGCTCTAAACTTTGAAAAATGAGTGTTTTTCGGCGTTAAGAAAAAAGGCCAATTACTTGTTTTAAAATAGGTATTGCTATTATTTGTAGCACTATTATATCCCAACTTCCTAACTAGCTGAAATGGCATCTAAAGATGGTTATACAGTTGAAACCAAATTGAAAATGAATTCTCGAAAATACTCAGTATACGTCAAAAACCATCTTTTTTTATTTGTCCAGGCGACGTTTTTTTTTTTGTTATAGCTCTTTATTCCGTTCGGTTCCAACATGGTAAGCAATTTATGTACTTCTTGTCGTTTTAGTTGCTGTAAAACTGAAAAGTAATGTATCTTAAGTCTGATATAAAGTAATATATCTTGTCATATCAAGTTTATAATGTAAGAGAACATTTTGAAATGGATAATAGACCTAATCTAAAAAAAAAAAATACTTGTTCAGCTGCGCCCTCTTGCTCGATGTCGTGAATGTCATCAAAAATTTCCAGACCAGCACCGAGGGGCTTTAATGTACCAAGATTTTTAGGAAGTGACATTCTGCTAAAGAGGCTTCTGATTTGTGAAAAAGTTGAGTTTTTGATGACATTCACAACATAGACCAAGAGGGCACAGCTGAACCAGGAGGGCACAGCTGAACCAAGAGGGCACAGCTGAACAGAAGTTTTTTTTTTGGATTATGTTTATTGTCCATTTCAAAATATTCTTTTAGCATTATAAACTTAATATGACAGGATATATTGTTTTATATAAGACTTAAGATACATTGCTTTCCTGTTTTACAGCAACTAGAACGACAAGAAGTACATAAATTGCTTACCATGTTGGAACCGAACGGAATAAAGAGCTATAACAAAAAAAAAACGTCGCCTGGACAAATAAAAAAAGATGGTTTTTGACGTATACTGAATATTTTCGAGAATTCATTTTCAATTTGGTTTCAACTGTATAACCATCTTTAGATGCCATTTCAGCTAGTTAGGAAGTTGGGATATAATAGTACTACAAATAATAGCAATACCTATTTTAAAACAGGTAATTGGCCTTTTTTCTTAACGCCAAAAAACACTCATTTTGCAAAGTTTAGAGCCGAATTATGCAAAAACTGAAAGAGTAGCCATAGGTTTGTTAACTGATTGTGTTTCTGGGACAAAAAAGGCTTCTACTCCAGCTAGTTTTATATTTCTTCACTCATGCTGCAAGAAGATAATGACCCTCAAAGTCAGGTAATTTTGCAATTTCTTCAATTTCAGAGTCAAATATTTCAATGTGCAAAATATCAACAACACATATCTTCATGTTTTTGGATAGTGCTCTTTAGTGGGTATTTACTGATATATAACACTACAGTGTTTCACTGTTTCCACTATAAGATTTGGTCGGTCAAAGTTGCATAAAAAAACTTTTTTTCGTACAACTTTGAGTGACCTCTGACCTTTGCGGTAAGAGTCGTCCACAAATATTTCGGTACTTACAGTTAGTGGGGGTATTGTAGAGCACAAAATAATTGTCAGTTCCACGGTTCACTGCTAAAGCAAAAAGTATTGGCTTATCTAAGTTGGCATGTTTTTACTGAAAAAAAGAGCAAAGTCCAACTTTGACCTCCCAAAACGGAAAGGAAAAAAATTTTTTTGCAAAAATAAAAAAACACGTGTTTAATGATTTTAAATAAAGATTATATTCTGAAATTTTCAGCAAAATCAAAAATGTCGAGTTTTTTGACTGCCTGATTCTTAAAAAAAACGGCTCTTAAACCCCAATTCCTTTTAAAACTAATGTATTTTTATCTGCTATGAGATACATATCACATCCGTATAAGAATTTGTATGATTTTTGAATAGAACTTAGGTTTTAACTACAATAGGTGAATTACATCTTTGTAATTCAGTTGAATTGTTAGCTATCGTTATTAATCCATTTTTAACTAGTTTTGATTTTTTTTGTAATATCTTTTTTGTAGTATTTTTTCCTAATTGCTCTAATTAGTTTGTATAAATGATGGAATACCATAATTTTAGTTTTCGTATTAGTCAGGGGATAAGCGAAGTAGAAATACTGTTGAAAAATTGTTTCTTTTATTTGTGTCCTGGTTAAATATTTTTTATTTTAAATATATGTGTGAGCGTTCAACATTATTTAATTTTAATGTGCTTTGGTGAAATCGGCCGGTTTATCTACTACTTTTCAGCTAGCTATTGCTTTAAATAATTTATTTTTATGAAGAATAAAATATAAAAATATTAAATAAATCAGTCTAATAAATAATATAAAAAAATACGAGTTAATTAGCAATATAGTTTCTATTATCAAATTTCAGACATTTTACTAGAAAATAGGGTAATAATTTAGATGAAAAAAAATAATAACCATTAAAAGAATGTTCCGTTCGATGTGTGCGTGTTTTATTTATTTCTTTCTTTTAAGAGAAAAATGGTAACCTTTTGCACATAATTACACGTTACATTTTGACCATCAACTAGAGAAACGTACATTTAGCAAGAAAATAGATTGCAACATACGCATGCATTTCAGTACAAAATATTTGAGTATTATTTTGAACCTCGAAATAAATAAATCAATCAATAAATAAATATTTTTTAAAAAGTTAATAACTAAATTGCTAAATAGTTGTTCGCTATAATGAGAGAATAATTAACTTGAAAATAAGAATATTTTATGTTAGCTGCAGAATGATTGAAGTCTCAAAACTTTTTTTAAAATTGACAGCTTTAATCATCATTTAAAAAACTATTATTACTTCCAAGCAATAAATACCGTTTTAGACAGCTGTTTTAATTTTTAAAAGTTTTAGTTCATATTTTAATGTTGAAACAGTAAAGTTTTTATCTGAAAGATATTCCCTTAAGATGAATATAGCTTTATAAAAAAAAATCTTCCTCATCGCATAAGATCTAGCACGTTAATCGAATAACCGGAAGTAAAGAATACCAATTGTACATGTTGCGCCACCTAGCGACAAAGTTTGTCCCAAGCATGCCCTATTCTCATCAACCCCTCCCGCGCTTTCGGCGCCAAATGAAATGAAATTGGGTGTGATTTTACGGTAAGCATGGATTAAATAAGGTTGTGTTTTTTAAAACAAATTACGGCTGTTTTAAATGCGTAATTGCAACCAAAGGCAAAAAATGCTTTTCAAGTTTATCTAAATACGTACTTCGCATTTTAGAAAAAAACACGAGTTTACAAACCTCTTTTTTTTTTTTAACCGAGTGGGCTCGGTCCCCAGGTACTAAAACCCTTAAACAAGACTAAAATGACCATAAATTTGCATTTTTGCATAAATAATTGCTAAATGTTCCCTATTAATTTCGAAATCATTTAGGATAAAAACTTTTAACGCCATTTTATGGTCAGCAATAGTATCTCAACATTTGATTTCCATTTCTCTGTGACAAAAATTAGTGACATAATAATACTTAATGTATTTTCATAAAGTAAGGAGGGGAGCAAAATTATCCTAGGTATCCCAAAACACTTTGTACCCACACAAATATCCCAAAACAGTTACGCAAAAATTTGACGACATTTTAAAAATTGTCCAAGCCGTGTGTTTTAAGTTTTTTCAGTTTAGGGGAAAAAAAACAAAGGTGAGTATATAAATTGCTTCTCAATATTGCTGACCCAGGCAACGCCGGGTATTTTTGCTAGTTTAAAAATATAATCGTGAACTCAAATTAGAAAGCCCATTAACTAACATTGTAGCTCTCCTTTGAACCGTTTCCAATAAATTAATATCTTTCTTAACATATGGAAACCAAAACTGAACAGTATACTCTAAATGAGGTCTTGCCAAACTTCTAAAGGCAGAAAAACCTTAGATTTGTTTGAAATACATCTATTGATAAAATCAAGCATCTTATTGGCTTTTTTAGCTATACTGCACTGATGATTAAACTTAAAGTCCCGATTTATTAATACACCCAGATCCATGACATCATCTGCCTGACCAATGACTGAACAATGTAAATAATGGATTTGTAAGCTTATTTCGATGACCTAAATGTAGCATTTGACATTTTCCAACATTTATTGCCATATCAATTTTCTCTGTCCACTTAAATGATCCAAATGCTCTTGCAGCTGATTTACTTAGATCATTTTCCATAACCTCCATAACTTTGACGTCATCAGCAAAATAATTCATGTTCCCAGAAACAATTTTCATGAACATCATTGAAAAAATAATGAACTAAAGGGGACCCAAAACTGATCATTGAGGAACCTAGCTTGAAACCTCACTCCATTTTGAATGATTTCTCCTTACAACTACTTTTTTTTTCCTTCCTGTCAGTCAATTTCTCATCCAAGCTAATTTTTTCCCTCCTATCCCTATATCAGGAAATTTGCTGAATAGAGCAACATGTGGTACCTTATCGAAAGCTTCTCAAAAAACTATGTAAACAACCAGTGGCGGCTCGTGCCTCAATTTAGTGGGTGGGCCCGCAATTATATTTTCCCCCAGTAATGCTTACAAAAAAAAAAAAAAAAAAAAAAAAAAAAAAAAAAAAAATGAAGGAAACAACTATTAAATTAATGCTGAGCGACATAAAATAATATTTAATTCTATTAATGCAAATTTGCATTGCAAAATTATCTCATTTGATTTGATACATAGGTTTTATATTTTAAATGTTATACCAGCCTTAAGCGAACAATGTAATGATAATAACAATATTTTGCACAGACGACATACTTCCTCCTATACATCACTAATGTTTCGCAAAGCTATCTCTCAGAATTTTGCCATTTTCGGACAGTGAAAATATTCATCACATTAAAAGTGTTACGCCACAAGTCGGTGCCATTACGGGACTGCACTCAAAAAGAAAACGAACATTTCTGCCTAAAAACACACCCTCTCACCCCCTAAAAATGTCGACAACCTGCACCATGTGTTTTTAAAAGCCTCTATCATCAAATTAAGGAACTCATAAGGTAAATGAATCGATATAGGTATGCTTACATTTTTTTTTTAATTTGGATACAAATGTTGCAATTTCAGTTCATGAAAAACAAATCCTAACGGTGTTTCAACTTAAAAATGTCACTTTTATAGCCATGATATTTACATTAACTTTCAATTTTAATGTATGTGTATGCTTTTAAATAAATTGGAATACACTGGCTTGAACAGTTATGGTTCCACTCACATACCAATGTATGATCGTATACTCAAACTAGTGATGAGCTGCATCGAACTATTTTCAGGAAATGCACACATGTACAGAACAATATTAAAACACTTATTTTTCTTACAATATAATCTGGATCTTGACTTACCGATTCGAATAACATTAAAATTAAAACACGGATAACTGACTAATTTGATTATGTTTGTCAGAAATATTTGATTAACTGGTAATTATTTTCTTTTCGGATACGTGATTTGACTGATAGTCATGGTAACATGCTATATGTTAGAAATAAAAAATCTTGTAGAACGCCTAGTTTTTCAGAACCATTAGGTACCGTTATTAAACTTTGATAGAAATTTTTAATTTAACTACATTGCTTTTAAACAATATTTAATATTTCATATATTGTAAAACTTCAGAAAAATATATTGCAAAATCTACTTATATTAAAAACTGAGTATCTTTCTAACTATCTTTCTTTCTATCTTTCTATCTTTCTTTCTATCTATGTCAAGCTTCTTTCTCCTGAATGCCAATGAACTGAAAGCCGAACCAGGTACCGATGGATAGGTAATTTTTCAGGCTTCATTAGTTTCAATCTATATAATTATACGATTTTAATTAGCGAAGATATCAATTAATAAGTAGTCAAGTTTAAAGCGATTAAGCCTAATAAATGATTAAATATGAAATCCATTCTTGCAAACCGTCGTTGCTATGAAACAGTGATAACAATGATAGTGAGAATTTTGAATGAAGGCTTAACTAAATCAAACACGAAACTCATAAGCGGGCCACTTACGTAGAATTTTTATCGCTAGCTACTTGTAATATTTTGAAACATTCATTTGTTGAAAAGCCATCTACTTATATTAAAAACTGAGTGTCTATGTCTGCTTTTTTTCTTTGAGCGAGCTGAACTTACCGAAACTCTCCTCAACATCTTGAAGGCGCGTAGCATCTCAATAATTCGAATGATTTTTTATATAAGAAAAAAGTAAAGGCGTGAAGCGCCTATTAGCGAACCGCCTTGGCGGGGAGTACTTTCTTGAAATTTTTCTCACTACTTTCAAGGCACGAAGTGCCCGTGCAACGCTGGGCCACGTGCGTGGTATGTCTTGAAATCGAATGAACATTAAATTATATCAAATAATATGATTTCAGAATGAGGTAAAAGTTAGAGAGGGGAGACGTTATGCATCAACGTGCCGCAGGAAGCTAATCTAGCTGCCCTGGCAGCTAGTATAGTTGTTAAATGTTGCGAAATTTTATATCCACGTGCTTCCTCTATGAATTATGAAGCAATTTGTAAAATAATAATAATTTAAAGAATAAGTGTATTATTCATTTATACATTTTTAAGCTGACTATAGTTTTTATATACAGTAGACGTTGATCCACTCAATATTTTTATGAACGTTCAATTTCAACGTTTTGTTTTTTCTGATTACTGCTTTAAATGAATTTGTAGTAGAAGGTTAATGTTACCTGTCATAAGATTTAAGAAAAGTTGTAGAGTAGCAAAACTTTTTATTCAACATCTAAGTATTTTTTCGGACATTAAAATCCCTATGAATGTGATAATATTAGTTGCAGGGATGATTATCAAAAAGAGGGGAGGGGAGGACTACTTCATCGATATTTTAAGGGGAGGGTGTTGGCCGCTCTTTGGACAACTTTGGTCCTGGATATAAATGTAATCATTGATTCGGCTAAATAAATTTAGCATTTAGAGCTTAAGAATACTTATTAATTCTCCAAGCATTTATAATGTCACACCCGGAAGGATGACAAAATTTCTAGAGTTCATACAATACTTACAACACTATGAGATTAAATTCAAACTAATACCAAGAAAATGGCAAACGGTAGAAAAAGAGAAAAACGAAGAGTGCGAAATGAAAAGAGGCGAGTTTTCTCCCTAACGCTGGGACCTCACATTCTGCTCCTGTACGCAGTGAGGAGACACTTCCCTCTCCACCGCTTTAGTTAGGGACAAAGGGAAATCTCGGGCCAGGGAAGATGGGCCCACAGGTCGAATGTTACAATGGGGTGTAATCGCTGATCGCTCTTCTTAATCCAGCCACTGCGATTGGCTAAAAACGGAGATGGCCGCGGGCCTACTGAGAGCGGCCCTCAAGCTCGTTCTAAAAGCCGTGCGAAGCGCTAAAATTGATGGAGTTAGAAATCTTTCTTGTGCTGTGTTAGCGATGCGCGGGGGGGGGGGGGTGACTGTAGGTTTAAAATATGGTTTGTGCACTATGTTTTTTTTTTTTTTTTAGTTTTTTGAACAGAAATACAAAACGATATGTTTTAATTATGTATTAGTTTTTCTTCCAATTTTTCTGGGTGGGCCCGGCCCACCCGGCCCATAGTGAGGAGCCGCCCCTGTAAACAACATCTACATAATTAAAAACATTTTACTTCATGCTTTTAAATTTTCTGACAACGCAACACCAAATCCGGGCTCGGCACACGCTGACACCTGATTGGCCTAGCTTTTGCTCCTTTTCTATTTAAACTCTCCCGGTACTTTGGTTCTTTCTATTTCTTGCTTTGCACTGAAGAAGGAGGCTTTATGCCTTTGAAAAAGGTTTGCCGATTTTTAACTTGACTTATTTGTGCTTTTAGACGTTGCTTTTTGTTTTTGCTCCACATCTACATACTTTTTGTTACCTAAAGCCGTGATAACCTTGTCGTAGAAATGGAATAAATTAGTTGCACATGATTTACCTTTCTTGAAACCATACTGAAAACTAGTCAACAGTCCATTATTTTCTGAGAAATTCATAATCTTACTTTTGATCAACGTTTCAAAATTTTTAGAAACTACTGAAGTCAGACTCACAGTTCTATCATTTTCTGCATTACTTTTAGACCTTTTCTTGAAGAGCGGCGCAATGTTTGCCGGCTTCCAGTCCTCTTTTACTGTCCTTGAATTATACGAAGCATTAAAAATATTTAAACTAACGTCCACCAATTTCTCTGCACATTCAACTAAAATTTTTATATTAATAAATATTATCTGGTCTCGGAGCTTTAGTTGCTTAATTTTTTTCAAATGAAGTAAAACGTCCTCCCTGGAAAATATAAAATCCCCATACTCTATAGTATCTTGTGTCTTGCTTGTGTCAACTTTTGAGATACAGTTATCGTTAAAAACACGGGAAAATCAGCCTCATCAACCAGTGGCCCAATTTGACAAGTTCGAACTTCCTCAAAATTAGTGTAAGCAAAAAGTCTCTTTGGATTCCTGTCAATGTTATGTGCTAGCCTTTGTTCCAGTTCTCTTTTCTGAATCCGCACTAAATGCTTAAAATTACGCCTTGCCTCACAATACTCACAATATGATAATTGATTACTTAGAGGATTTTTAAAGACATTTATTGCTTTATGTTTCTGACGGGAATGATTTAACAAATTTGACTGTTGGTTTCGTTTTGTCTTGTTTACTTTGTTAAACCCCAATTTACATTTAAACTGTCTGTTGTTCCGCTTCATTGCTTTCTTGGATGACTATAAATCCAAATCTAAAAATTCAAACTTTTTTGCATTGAAAAAGGGGCTCCATGAAACCCAGAAACACTTGTCGGCAATCAGTTTGCAAATTGGCACTTCATCAATGTTGTATTTTCTACTGACAACATGCCGTATTTTTCGCCGTATAAGACGCACTTTTCTCCCCAAAATCGAGGGGGGGGGGTAATCCCCCCCTCGATTTGGGAAAAATACGGTAGTTAATTAATTATGTTATGCAAATTTTCAACAGTTGACATAGTTTCTATTTTATAAATTTAATACTTTTGTACAGCGAACACTTTGAAAAAAATCTTGTGAATAAACGATCTTTTAAAAGAAATAAAGAATAATAATGAGTTTCTTGCTTTTTTAGCTTGATAAGACTAGGACACAATACCCCGAAGCACTTTTCTTAGTTCACCTAGATGAAAAAACAAAAAAAAAAACATTTTCAATCTTGTGGCCTTTCAATTCTGTTAATGCAGAAATGAATGTTAAATCTTTCATGAAAGACGATGTTTGTTTAAGAAGAATTTTTGGATAATTTTTGGCTTGGTCTTTGCCCACGGAGGGAAAAAACAATTGGCTGGCTTTATTAGCACACATAATGATCTTTTAATTATAATAATGGACTTTTTAATGATGAGGGTCTTCTTTTCTGTAAACTGCCAAAAAAGAAGAAGAAGAAGAAAAAAATCTTTTGAAAGAATATTGTAAGTTTGTTGATTTTAAGAAGACATTGTTAAATGAGGATTGTTTTAAAGTTCTTTAAGAAAAATTGCATTTCCCCTATTTCCTTTCACTGATATCACCCAGCATTTTATAAAGATAGCAAATTACTTCAGGTATTCACACACACAGTTCTCTCCATACGCTCACAATGATTTTAATTTCGCACATTGTACACTGTTCAAAACAACTAAAGGATATGACATGTTTTATATAAAATTAAGGTCCAAGATAAGTTTTGTGGCTCATTAAATGGAGGGAAGGAATTTCAAATGCAACATTTTTTTCACTTTTCAAACTGTGGAGTATGCTATTTTTGAGTTTGACGTCAGAAATGACGCTTTAGCGGTAGCGAATTAAATTCGGATTTCATCTTACTGAGAGATGAAGCGAAAGGTAATGATTTACATGCCGTAAACAATGTTTCGATATGTGTTTTTTTTTTCTTTTTGTGACAACGAAAAAATTATGAATGTTAAGAAATGCTAGTAATCTTTTTTTGAGCCCTGTAAGCTAATTCTTTACTGAAAGTGGCACCGATACATCTGTTTTCCAATAATCATATTATTTTAGTTTCACTCAGCAACAATATTGCATTTTCTATTTTTTTTATACTATTTCAAACTGTACACAGAAGCCAGTTTCAGGGTTTTATCAATAATATTTGGCATCAGAGAGTTAACTACTCCAACTACTTAGTTACGATAAATATTAATCTCGAACATCCTTTCTTTGCATAATTTTAATAAATTCATTAGCGAAGAAATCCTAAAAAATCTAATTTAATGAACATAAATTTATCATTTTTCTTTAAATGTTTTCCTCCATGGAATTAGGAAGTTCATTTTGCCTTGACAGTTAAGAAAAAGATGTGGTCATTCATTTTTAACGCGCTTAATTTTTTTCTTTTTTCTTTACATTGAAAAATTCTTGAGACAAGTGATTAATCTGTTGAAAAGCAGTGCGAAGGTATTTTTCTCCGGTCATTTTTTTTAAAAACTCTTTGGTCATATAATTTAGTTATGAATGCATTTGTTGAAGAACTGGTGTTAATGCACAGGATTTCTTTTTTTCTTTTGAACAAGCTCTTTCTCTCAATGGTTTACACAACAACTTTTAAAGGTAAAGAATAGTAGTAATTGTAATTATGACACACGGGAGCACTGGGATGCACTAAACCTTTAAGTAACTTCCCACAGGATTGATTCCAGCAAATATACACAGACATTTCACTTGGAGGACTTCGTGACAACGACCCATATTTAACGTGTTCCAGTCACAATTAGTGAACATGGTGGATCTTTAACCGGTCATGACCGAACCCGGGACCCTCTGGATACTAGTCTGACCCTTTACCGATTGGGCCAACATTGCCCAATCATACACCAACACACACATACATACTTTTACAAAAAAAAAAAAAAAATCGTGTTAATTGTTGTGTCTCTGAATAACGAAAATTCTTTAATGTAGACAATTGAAATGCCGAGGATCAAAAATCTTTTTTGCTGGTCTAACAGTTGAAAATTTAAAGTGGGGGATATATTTCTGAGAGTATAGATATAGAGGGCTTACTTGTGTGACAAAGTTGTAGGAGGTGTCGGAATCACATGACAAAGCTTAGAAATGTACGATTCATGCGGTAGAGGGCGTTCTGCAAGTTAGTTGCACTGGTGGCAAATTGCCCTGGAGAAGTAATGAGAGAGAAGTTTTCTAGAGGTGAATATCTAGTTAATTTTACTACCTCTTGTTTTGAAATGAAACAAGCGAATTATTGAGTAAACATTACATAAAAAATATAAATATCAAAACAACGTGGTTTGCTTCTTTTGCTTCGAACCCATAATGTACTACATAATAGTGGAAACAAACAATAAATTGAGTGCAACAGTCGGAAGCTGTATTAGTGATAATTGCGAAATACAGAAAGGAAGTTTTCAAAAATGATCATTTTTTGCATTAGACTGCAGATAATTGCCATTAATTTTGACTCGTAACTTAAGATCATAATTAATGGTCATTATCCGCTTGAAAATAATTACTCAGTCTTGGGAAGCCCGTCAAAGTTAATGAGGGTGTTGAATATAAATAATATACACGGAAAAGATAACTACGAATTAATGACATTAGCTGCCTGAGGTCATTAAGCAAAATGCAAATCAGCAGTCAGTTAGTTTTGAAACTTTTTTTGAAAAGAAAATTACTGAAAATGTTATCTAAATTTGTCTAAATAATGCTTTTCACAAATATCTGCATGTTTTTCTATTTTTCTCTTTATTTGGAGTAATCAATTATTTCAAAGAATGTTTTTGATCCTTTTTGTGGTAGATGAGGAAAAGAGAAACTTAAAAAAACTTTTCCACTTGAAACCAGAGCAGTAATTTTTTGAGCGCATAAATTTGAAGAAGTAAAGAGCCCTTAATAATTTGCATTTAATTGTATGAGGTTGTTTCTAGGTCTCAGATAGCTTTTTTATAAGTGCTTACGTACGGGAACTGTGAAAGAAGAAGCGTTTTTAACAAATATTTTGTATATATTCTGCAGCAAAAATTTTAGAAGTGCTCACTGAGTGTCCCTCTAGGTAGCACCAGTGTTCGGTAATTGTAACTTAATCGCCTCGTGGTGATAGATCCTTTTTGCAAAGAGCTTTGTGGAAAACCCATGTGGAAAACCCACTGTTTCACCTTGCCAACATAAGGAAAACCCATTGTGGAAAACCACATTGTGGAAAACCCCAGTTCCGTTTTTTCAGTAGATGTAACAGAAGACAGAAGACAATAAGTCTTCACGATGCATGCACGCAAATAAAACGCTTTCAACTTACAATCCACTTTTTCTGAGTTGTGGATCTAAACCTCCGCACAACCAGTAAAGTTCAAACGTTTACTAAACGTTTTAAAACGGCTGTCAAAATGTTGACAACCATTTTAAAACGTTTATTGAACGAATCGTGCTGGGAAATTTGCTGTATTTTCGTAGTAATTTGTGCTTTATTCACGTTGTTTTTTCCCTTTCATCATGATTTTCCACCATTTTTCTCTTGTTAAGCATCTCGTAAAGACTCATTAAACAGTTAAAAGAGAAATTTTTTGTTTTGTTTTATTTGCTTGTGAATGGAAAATGTGAGATTTTTGACTAATCACTCACAAGCTATTGCTACTTGATGATACACAAATCAATATGGAGTCAATAAAAAAGTAATAAAATGGTGGTAATCAATAAAATTTATTATAAAAATCAAAAGCGTTCAACTAAAGAAAGCTTAAACTGCAATGGAAGAAAGTAAAGCATCTTGATAGTAAGGTACACCGCAAAAAACAAACCGCTGTTTTTACAGTATAATACTGGCAGCAGAGAGTCAAATTCAAAACTGTAAGCTGCACAGAAACAAACTGCAAAATTAGCAATTTTACAGTTTATTACCAGGAGATTAGCTGTATTATACTGCAAAAACAACAGTATAATGCTGGCATCAGAGGTTCCAGTTTAAAACTGTAAAATGCACATTGATAAACTGTATAATTATAATTTTAGGTTATTACTTCAAAGCAGCAATTTTAGTTTATTAGGGTAAAACTAGTAAATTTACAGTTTATTTTTTGCAAAATTACTAATTTTTACAGTTCGTTACTATAAAATTAGCTGTATAATACTGTAAAAACAACATCCATTTTTTACCAAGTGCAGAGCAGAAGTAATGCCAAACAAAACTCAAATAGCACACTTCGTTTTTTAAAGGTTGTAAAATGGTTATTAACGTTGTGACAACGGATTAAAAACGTTTATAAAACGTTAAAACGTTTTTTGTGCTACCTGGGAACTCTCTTATATCAAACAAAATAACCGCTAGACTTATTTAGAAAAGTTGGCTTCATTTCTCTTCCATTTTACTAAATATTCAATTACTTTTTTCGCTTTTAATCAAAAAAAAAAAAAAAAAGGCTGAAAACGCCTCTTGATAAATCAAAACTAAAAAGAAATTTCACTGATGTTTTGTCGAACTCTTTGATCAAAATTAAAAACGACAGCCCAAAGCTTTTCCGTGAGCAGTTTCAGTTTTTAAGGTAATTTTTAAAGTCACATTTTTCAGTTTATTAATGCAAAAAAAGTGCGCTAAATCTTTCATAAAAGAATGGGGGTTGATTAACAACAGTTTTTTTTTCTGTACTTGCAATTCATTCTGGCATATTCTGCTGTAACGAAAATAATTTATCCACTTCATTAAAGCCCTGAGGTACGGCGACTTCAATCTTGTAATATATTGTCTTGATTATCACAACCGAAGTGCTGAAACTTAAAAAGGGCGAAAAAAAAATCTCCTGGAAAAGAAAACATTTTTCTTTTAGAAGCTACTGAAGAAAATAGCGCTTAAATAAATTATTAAAGTAATTTTATCAACTGGACATTTTTTACTGCGTCGTTTGTCAATATTATGTAACAGGATCTTGAATGTTCTCTTAATGAGGTATAAGTATCATGAATAATGTTAAATGAAGAAAAAGAAAGTTTTAAGTCAGATAGATGAATAAGTTGAAAATGTCAAACTGTATAATTAAACGTAATATTTTGATGATAATCGAAAAAAATATCCAAGAAATTAAGCGTTTTTTATGAATAAAAAGCGTTTTTTATGAAAAAAAAACACAAAAAAAAAAAAAGAAAAAAAGCCATGAAAGGGTAAAAATATCGATAAGTCTGAAAAAAAAAAGAACATTGAAAAATTAAAAATTGGAAAGTTGGGTCTGGAAATGGGGAAAATGTATGTCTGTCACTCTGTTTGTTTTCCCCCAATAACTTTTGAGTGAACAGTTCGATTTGAACAGACTTTTTTTTGTTCGAAAGATCTGGGCGAGAACACCTCATCCCCATATTTCACTTTTTGATTTGAACAATTTTTCGTTCGATTTTGAACAGATCAAAGGAATTTAACATCGGAGTTACGGAGAAATTTAAGGCTAATATAGATCACGACCAAACAGGCGGATTTGCTTCAAACGATTTCTTTAGAAAATCTCTTGATAAGATAAAA